>JAUJYX010000016.1:0-24610 GCA_030762825.1 Penicillium turbatum
TTAACTAAAGATATATTTATAGGTTTAGGTACTGGTTTCTTTGTAGATAATAGTTTATTTATTCATCCTAATCATGAAATTATGTTAGATACAGAATTTGCTGTACCTACATTCTTTAAATTATTACCATTTATATTTACAGTTTCTTTAAGTATTATTTCTGTTTTATTTTCTGAATTCTTACCTAAATTACTTATTAACTTTAAATTCTCAAGATTTGGTTATAATTTATTTAGTTTCTTTAATCAAAGATTTTATATAGAATTATTCTATAATAAATATATTGTAGAAGGTGTTCTTAAATTAGGTGGTCAAACTACTAAGAGTTTAGATAAAGGTTCAGTAGAATTCTTAGGACCTTATGGTTTAGAAAAAGGATTATTATCTTTAAGTAATAGTTTAGGTAAATTAAGTACTGGTGTAATTACTACTTATGCATTATATATCTTAATAGGTTTAATGTTCTATATTTCATTAATATATTTCTCATATAATGATAATAATTTATTTATATTAGTTATATTTACTTTGTTTGCATTATTAAATAATAATTTAACATCAACTAAATAATAATTTAATATTAATAAGTTATTACTTACTTAATAATAAGTTATAGTTATCATTTACTTAACTATAGCTTATTATACCTTTTTTTTTATAATAGGTATATATTTATACCTATTATTTATTTTGTTTAATTTAAATTTATTTTTATTTTTTATACAGATATGCTTTTATCTTCAATCTTCTGTTTAATATTATCTAATGCATTGTCTTTTAGACGTGATACAGCTATTCTTTATTCAAGAGTAGGTATTATAATATTATTTTACTGTATTTATTTATCTTATAATAATTTATTTATAACATATTTAGATAACGGTATAGGGTTGTTCGGTGGTTTATTTTATACATCACCTATAACACAAACATTTCACATATTAATATTTATTATTACATTATTAATATTGAATATTACTGGTTTCTATCCTAGAAAACTTATATCTAGTCAGTATTTAAGTTTATACAAATTATTATTTACAAAATTACAATTTGTTAAAAATATTGCTGTATCTAATATAATATTAAAAAAAGGAGAACAATACACAATATTAGAATATACATTAATGTTATTATTTATTGTAATAGGTAGTATATTATTAATTTCTAGTAGTGATTTTGTTTCTATATTCTTATCTATAGAATTACAAAGTTATGGTTTATATTTATTATGTACTATGTATAGAAATTCTGAATCAGCTACATCTGCTGGTTTAACTTATTTTTTATTAGGTGGATTATCATCTTGTTTCATATTATTAGGTATAGCTTTAATATATGCAAATTTAGGTGTAACATATTTAGATAGTTTTTATGTTATAAATAATTTAGCAGGTGTATTAAATGAACAACAAATTACTACTTATATACCTTATTGCTTATTATTAATAACTATAGGATTCTTATTTAAAATATCAGCTGCACCATTCCATTTTTGATCTCCTGATGTTTATGATGGAATACCTACTATAGTTACTACTTTTGTAGCTATTATAGCTAAAATTTCTATATTAACTTTATTATTACAATTAGTTCATTATACTAATAGTATATATATTACTACACAATATACTTGAACTACTAGTTTATTAATAAGTTCATTATTATCTTTAATTATTGGTACTGTATTAGGTTTAACACAATTTAGAATTAAAAGATTATTTGCTTATAGTACTATATCTCATTTAGGTTTTATGTTATTAGCATTAACTATTAATAGTGTTGAATCAATACAATCATTTATTTTCTATTTAGTTCAATATAGTTTATCTAATTTAAATGCATTTATTTTATTAATAGCTATAGGTTATAGTTTATATGCTTATAATGATAAAAATATTAATCATAATAATTTAATAGATAAAAATAATTCACCTATACAACTTATAAGTCAACTTAAAGGATATTTCCATATTAATAGTTTCTTAGCTTTAAGTTTAACTATTACTTTATTCTCATTTGCTGGTATTCCTCCTTTAATGGGATTCTTTGCTAAACAGATGGTATTCTCTGCAGCTTTACAAGAAGGATTTATATTCTTAACTCTTATAGGAGTATTTACTAGTGTTATAAGTGCAGTATATTACTTATTTATTGTAAAAACAATGTTCTTTGATAAACATTCTTATACTTACTTTAGTAGCTTAAAAGATTTAAGAATACCTGCTCTTGTTATACAAAAAAATAAAGTAGTTAATAAAGTATATTTTAATTCTAAATTTGCTTTATCTAGTTCTTTATCTATAATTATTTCTATTTTAACTTTAATCATACTTTTATTTATGCTTATGCCTAATGAATGATTACATATGTCTAATATATTAGCTATTATATTATACTCATAATATAGTTATATATATACGATATAAGCATATTATATTATTAATAGTATTTAGTTTATTTATGTAATTAAAATTAGGTATAAAACAAATAACCTGTGATTGATTAAATCTAAAATAAAAAAAAAGTATATATAATACTATATAAATAATAATATATATTATGTAATAATAACCTATATATCATATATAATATACCATGTAAATTACAATATATGATATATTCTATATATAAGTATAACATATATATTAAAAATAGGAATTTTAATTTCTTTAGGTACTGTATAGCAGTATATAATTGAACAAAACCATATAAATAAATATAAATAAACAATTAGATTTATATATTTATTTATTTATATTAAAATATAGCAAAATAAAACATAAAATAGAATAACAACAATAATAATAAATAAAAAAAAATGAGAATTATTAAAAGTCATCCTTTATTAAGATTAGTAAATTCTTACTTAATCGACGCTCCAACACCAGCTAATCTAAGTTATTTATGAAACTTTGGTTCATTATTAGCATTATGTTTAATAATACAAATTGTAACAGGAGTTACATTAGCTATGCATTACACACCTAGTGTATTAGAAGCATTTAATTCAGTTGAACACATTATGAGAGATGTTAACAACGGATGATTAATACGTTATTTACACGCTAATACAGCTTCAGCTTTCTTCTTCTTAGTATACCTACACATAGGTAGAGGTTTATATTATGGATCATATAAATCACCAAGAACATTAACATGAATTATAGGTACAGTAATCTTTATAATAATGATGGCTACAGCTTTTTTAGGTTACGTATTACCATACGGTCAAATGAGTTTATGAGGAGCAACTGTTATTACTAACTTAATGAGTGCTATACCTTGAATAGGTCAAGATATAGTTGAATTTATATGAGGTGGTTTTTCAGTTAATAATGCAACATTAAACAGATTTTTTGCATTACACTTCTTATTACCTTTCGTATTAGCTGCATTAGTATTAATGCACTTAATAGCTTACCACGATGTAGTAGGATCAGGTAATCCTTTAGGTATATCAGCTAATTATGATAGATTACCTTTCGCTCCATACTTCTTATTTAAAGATTTAATAACTATATTCTTATTCTTTATAGTATTATCAATATTTGTTTTCTTTATGCCTAATGCATTAGGAGATAGTGAAAATTATGTTGTAGCTAATCCTATGCAAACTCCACCTGCTATTGTTCCAGAATGATACTTATTACCTTTCTATGCTATATTAAGATCTATTCCTAATAAATTATTAGGAGTTATAGCTATGTTTGCAGCTATTTTAGCTTTATTGGCAATGCCATTAACAGATTTATCTAAATTAAGAGGAGTACAATTTAGACCTTTAAGTAAAATTGCATTCTTTATATTTGTAGCTAATTTCTTAGTATTAATGCAAATAGGTGCAAAACACGTTGAAACACCATTTATTGAATTGGGACAAATATCAACTGTGTTATACTTTGCACACTTCTTTATTATAGTACCTGTAGTAAGTATTATAGAAAATAGTTTAGTAGAGTTATCAATTAAAAAATAATTAGTATATAATAATATTATTAATTTGTTGTAAATATAATTTATAAATACAAATTAAAGGAGTTTGAGTAGAAGGTTCTGCGTTTCGATTGCAAATCGAAATAAAGGGATTCGAGTTCCCCGAACTCCTTAAATATATATATGTGTTAAAAATATACTATTAAAAATCATATGCATTTAGTTTATTTTTTTTTTATATTAACCTGTATTTAGGGGGGGGTTTAAATATTACAGATATATATATGTTATATATATATATATTAAACATAAAAAGTTTCAATGTATAATATTGAGTATATTTATTAAATATTTATATATATAGAATAAAAACTGCAGGTTGTTAATTACAATAATTATTATATAAATATATAAATTCTATTGATATATATTGTTATAATAAATAATAAATAAATAAATGATAAGTATTATTTCAGTTATTGAAGGGCTATTATTAATAGTACCTGCTTTACTTTCAGTTGCTTTTGTAACTATAGCCGAACGTAAAACTATGGCTTCTATGCAAAGAAGATTAGGTCCTAATGCAGTAGGTTATTATGGTTTATTACAAGCATTTGCTGATGCTTTAAAATTATTATTAAAAGAGTATGTTGCACCTACACAAGCTAATATTATATTATTTTTCATTGGACCTATGATAACTTTAATCTTTTCTTTATTAGGTTATTTAGTTGTACCATTTGATAGTGGAATATTTGTATCTGATTATAGTTTAGGTATGTTTTATATGTTAGCTGTATCATCTTTAGCTACATATGGTATATTATTAGCAGGTTGATCTGCTAATTCTAAATATGCTTTTTTAGGTTCATTAAGAAGTACAGCTCAGTTAATTAGTTATGAGTTGATATTAAGTTCTGTAATTGTATTAATAATCTTATTAACAGGTAATTTAAATATTATAACTATCGTAGAATCACAAAGAATAGTTGATTTCTTATTACCTTTATTTCCTTTATTTATTATATTCTTTATAGGTTCTATAGCAGAAACTAATAGAGCTCCTTTTGATTTAGCTGAAGCTGAATCAGAACTTGTTAGTGGTTTTATGACAGAACATTCAGCTAGTGTATTCGTATTCTTTTTCTTAGCTGAATATGCTAGTATTATATTAATTTGTGTTTTAAATAGTATTTTATTTTTTGGTGGTTATTTATGTATTATACCTGTTGAATTTATAATAGATATATTATATAATTTATTTGGTATAAATAGTTCTATATTACAAGAAATATTTGTTAATCTTTCTTCATCTCCTTTAAATTTAGCTTTTAAAACTGCTTTATTAATATTTGTGTTTATTTGAACTAGAGCATCTTTCCCTAGAATTCGTTTTGATCAATTAATGTCTGTTTGTTGAACTGTATTATTACCTTTAATTATCGCATATGTTACTTTAATACCTTGTATTATATTTGGTTTAGATGCTTTACCTACAAGTTTAGTACTTTAACATAATTTTTCTTATAATTATTTTTTAACGAACTTATATATACTAAAATTATTTATATTTAAATATATAATCATATATATATTTAATATTATACTTATATGTTTCAATATAGTATGTATGTATTATAAAAAAAATAATAATTCTTTATAATATAGTTTAAACTAATATATACTTAAGCTTTATAGCATATATAAGGTGTAACAAAAATAGATAAATATTTTTTTTTTTAAGCAGAAAGTTTATATATATATATTAAAATTTAAATATGTCCTTATTATTATTATTAATTCCATTAATAGGTATAAGTCTTGTAACAATAGAGACTAATTATGGTTTAAGTATAGTAAATAATATAAAAATAAAATCTATAGCCTTAACTACATCAATAATAAATTTAATAGTATCATTGGTTATGTTTATACTTTTTGATTTTAGTAGTAAACAATTTCAATTTATTGAAGAACATTACCAAATAAGTTATTTTGATATTTATTTAGGTGTGGATGGTTTATCTATATATTTTATATTATTAACAACTATAATAATGCCTATAGCTATATTATCTAATTGAAATTCAATACAATCTCAAAATGTATTATCATTTGTAGTGATAATGTTATTATTAGAAACATTATTATTAGCAGTGTTTTTAGTTTTAGATATTTTATTATTTTATATCTTTTTTGAAAGTATATTACCTCCTTTATTTTTATTAATAGGATTATTTGGTTCAAGTAATAAAGTAAGAGCTAGTTTCTATTTATTTTTATACACATTATTAGGTTCATTATTTATGTTATTATCTATAATAGTTATGTCTTCTATTATGGGTACTACTGATTTCGATGCTTTATCTAAAGCAAACTTTAGTTATATAACACAATTATTTTTATTTTACGGTATATTTATAGCTTTTGCTGTAAAAACACCAGTTATCTTTTTAAATACTTGATTATTAAAAGCTCACGTTGAATCACCATTATCTGGTAGTATTATATTAGCAGGTATAGTTTTAAAATTAAGTTTATATGGTATTTTTAGATTAATGTTACCTTTATTACCTAAAGCTTCTTTAAACTTTACATATATTATATATGTAATAGGTGTAATAACTATAATCTATGCTAGTTTTAGTACATTAAGAACAATTGATATTAAAGAATTAATAGCTTACTCTTCTGTATCTCACGCAGCTGTATATTTAATAGGTGCGTTTAGTAATACAATACAAGGTATAGAAGGTGCAATAGTTTTAGGTTTAGCTCACGGTTTTGTATCACCAGGATTATTTATTTGTGCTGGAGGTATTTTATACGATAGATCATCTACTAGATTAATCACATATTATAGAGGTATGGCTCAAGTTATGCCTATATTCTCTATATTATTCTTTATATTATGTTTAGGTAATAGTGGTACACCTTTAACTTTAAATTTCATAGGTGAATTTATGTCATTATATGGTGCATTTGAAAGAATGCCTATATTAGGTATACTAGCTAGTACTTCTATTGTATTATCTGCAGCTTATACTATATTTATGTATAATAGAATAGCTTTTGGTGGTAGTTATTCTGTATATTTTGTAGAAAATATAGGTGATGTTACTAGAAGAGAGTTTATTTTATTATTAGTATTTGTAGTGTTTACAGTATTATTTGGTATTTACCCTGCTCCTATTTTAGATGGTTTACATTACTCTGTTTCTTCTTTAATTTATAATATAAATTAATATAATAAACATAATTTATTAATTATAATAACATTTATAGTTTTATTTTATTATAATTAATATTGTATTTATTTATCTTCTTACTAGCTCAATGGCAGAGCCGAATACTTCTAATATTTTGATCCAAGTTCGACCCTTGGGTAAGAATTGTAATAATAATAATAATATTATTATTATTATAACTATAATTATTTTAGCCTTTATAGCTCAATGGTAGAGCGGAATACTGTTAATATTTTGATAGATGTTCGATTCATCTTAAGGGCTTATTTTTACTTTACCTAATAATCTAAAAAAGTCAAGATATATATTAAGAAAATATCCATATAATAGATAAAATACAAATATATGCCACAATTAGTACCATTCTTTTTTGTAAATCAAGTAGTATTTACTTTTGTTATATTAACAGTATTAATATATACATTTACTAAATTCATATTACCTAGATTTGTACGTACTTTTATTTCACGTATTTACATAAATAAATTATAATTAAATAAATTAGTAGTTATATAATATATAACTAAAACATAATAATTACTTATTATTATATATATCTCTATTTTAATAGAGTTTCATTAGGTTATGAAAATAATAAGTTAATATTTATATATATCTTATAAATAAACAATAATATGCGTCATTTAGATTTTGTATTAAGTCCACTAGACCAATTTGAAGTAAGAGATTTATTTTCTCTTAACGCTAACTTATTAGGTAATTTACACTTATCATTAACAAATATAGGTTTATACTTATCAATAAGTATCTTTTTAATTTTAACATATAGCTTATTAGCTACAAATAATAATAAAATAATACCTAATAACTGATCAATCAGTCAAGAAAGTATATATGCTACAGTACATGGTATAGTAGTAAATCAAATTAATCCTAATAAAGGACAAATGTTTTTTCCATTAATGTATGTATTATTCATATTTATTTTAGTAAATAATTTAATAGGATTAGTACCATATAGTTTTGCATCTACAGCACACTTTATATTAACATTCTCTATTAGTTTTACAGTTGTTTTAGGTGCAACAATATTAGGTTTCCAAAGACATGGGTTAAAATTCTTCTCATTATTTGTACCTTCAGGTTGTCCTTTAGCTTTATTACCATTATTAGTTTTAATTGAATTTATTTCATACTTATCTAGAAATGTTTCATTAGGATTAAGATTAGCTGCTAACATATTAAGTGGTCACATGCTTTTAAGTATTTTAAGTGGATTCACATATAATATTATGACTAGTGGTGTATTATTCTTCTTCTTAGGTTTAATACCTTTAGCATTTATTATTGCATTCTCAGGTTTAGAATTAGCTATAGCATTTATCCAAGCTCAAGTTTTTGTAGTTTTAGCTTGTGCATATATTAAAGATGGTTTAGACTTACATTAATATTTAAGTATATATAGAGTATATATATAATAAACAAATATAAACAATAAATATTATTATTAATAACAATAATAATAATTTAAAGATATAAAAATTTTATGTAAATAGGAAAGTCCAATACTTATTAGGCATATACACTTGAATATATATATATTCAATAATTATAAAAATATAAGGATGTTAACAGAAACTAAAATTATAATAAAATACTAATAAGTAATAATAAAATAATAGCGAACAAGAATCCTATGTTAAGTTTTTATTTAGAATTATTAAAATTAAACAGAAACTGGCTTAATTATATCTTTAAATAATAACCTTAAGATTGAGAGTCTTAAAGTTACGTATGAAACAATATAGATATGATATATACATATATATGTAATCTACCTAGCATATATATTATCGGTGTATCATATATAAAAATAAAGAGTTTGATGATGGCTCTAACTGAACACTGTCCAAGTACTTGACACATGCTAATCGAACGACTAATTAGTTTAACTATATATATTATAGTTAAAAAAAGTAGTAGTGGTGTACAGGTGAGTAAAAGATAAATTGGCTACCTTAAAGTAAGGGGAAAAATCCCTTATAACCAAAGGTTAATTCCGCTTTAAGATGATAATTTTTATCTCGGTGAGTAGTAGGAAAGGTAATGACTTTTCTAGCAATAAACCGTAGTCGTAACTGGAAAGTTGATCGACCACATTGGGTCTGAAAAAAACCCAATGCTTTTATGTACAGCAGTGAGGAATATTGGTCAATGGCCGAAAGGCTGAACCAGTAACTTGGAAGAATGTAAGTGTATTTGTATAAATACAATAGCGATTAATTCGCATAAAATTCTAAATAGATTGTATATAATGACTTAATCTATTTATAAGTCTTGACCAAACTACGTGCCAGCAGTCGCGGTAATACGTAGGAGGCTAGTGTTAGTTATCTTTATTGGGTTTAAAGGGTAAGTAGACGGTAAATTAAACTCTAAACGAGTACTTTTTTACTAGAGTTATATGAGAGAAGGAAGAATTTCTGGAGTAGAGATAAAATTTGATGATACCAGGAGGACTGTCAACGGCGAAGGCGTCCTTCTATGTAATAACTGACGTTGAGAGACGAAGGCTTGGGTAGCAAACAGGATTAGATACCCTAATAGTCCAAGCAGACAATGATGAATGTCATACATTAGAAATAAATTTAATGTATAAACGAAAGTGTAAGCATTCCACCTCAAGAGTACTATGGCAACATATAAACTGAAATCATTAGACCGTTTCTGAAACCAGTAGTGAAGTATGTTATTTAATTCGATGATCCGCGAAAAACCTTACCACAGCTTGTATAGCAGATTATAAAAAATTGTTACAAGCGCTGCATGGCTGTCTTTAGTTAATGTCGTGAGATTTGGTTAATTCCTTTAATTAACGAAAACCCTCACTTTATTTATTTATATAAAGTGGTTCGCTATTACATCGGACCAGATAAAAGGGATTAAGACAAGTCATTATGGCCTAAATGCTGTGGGCTATAGACGTGCCACATACGCCTTTACAATGGGATGCGATATTGTGAAATGGAGCTAATCCCCAAAAAAGGAAATAATATGGATTGTAGTCTGTAACTCGACTACATGAAAAAGGAATTACTAGTAATCGTGAATCACCAACGTCACGGTGAATTTTATCTTAGTTAGGTACTAACCACTCGTCAGGCGCTGAAAAAAGAAGATGCAGTAAGTTTGATTTTTTCTGTGTAAAGTTATATATGTTTATGATATATAAATATGCAGGATAGTTTTCGTATGCAAAACTTTGATTGGTGTTAAGTCGAAATAAGGTTCGTGTAATGGAAATTGCACGGGGAGTATAAATTTTACAAAAAAAAAATAATAGTATATATATTATATAATCAAAAATAGGTATAAAACAAATTGGTTCAAATCCAGTGATTGATTCAATGTATATAAGAAAAAGGGAGGTTCCGTAAGTTGGTTCACGGGTTGAGCTGTAAACTCAATAGCCATTGGCTGTCGAAGGTTCGATTCCTTTTCTCCCTAATTAGATTTATATCTAATCCTATCTAGACATTTATTATTTGTATAATTTGTTAATAGATTTAGTTATTTTTTTTTTTATGAATAATATATTTTTATTAAATGATTCTATTACTAATGGATTTAGAATAGAATTTGTAGATATTATTTATTTATTATCTATTTTATTAGGTATACTTACTATAAGTAGTAGAAATCCAGTAGTATCTGTTTTATTTTTAATAGGTTTATTTGTTAATGTAGCAGGTTTATTAATATTAGTAGGATATAATTTTATAGGATTAGCTTATATATTAGTTTATGTAGGTGCTGTATCTATTTTATTTTTATTCATTTTAATGTTAATTAACATTAGAGTATCTGAATTATTTAATGATACTAATAATGATTTACCTTTAGCTAGTTTAACAACTCTTATTTTCTATTATATAATAGCACAGGTATTACCTTTAAATTTAACAGAAAATAGTATTATTTCTTATTTATCTAATTCATACTCTGATATATATAATGTACAATTAGATAATGAATTATTTAATATAGTAGATTTAAAGCAACAAATTGGTTATGCAAGTAGTAAAGGTTGAGATAATTCATTAATAGAACCTACACATATAGCTAGTATAGGTAATATTATGTATACTAGTTATTCTATGTGATTAATTGTAACTTCTATTATTTTACTATTAGGTATGGTAGGTGCTATAGTTATTACAATAAAACAAAAATAGATATATAAAGCTTAAACAATTAATTATTAAATTAAAATATGATATATAAATCAAAAAGTAATTTTCAAAATCACCCTTTCCACTTAGTTTCACCTTCTCCTTGACCATTGTTTACTAGTCTGTCATTATTTATATTAACTACAACTGCAGTTTTATTTATGCATGGATTCCAAGGTTTCCAGTATTTAGTAGGTTTAGCTGTATTTAACGTTATTTACGTAATGGGTTTATGATTTAGAGATGTTATTTCAGAAGGTACTTATTTAGGTAATCATACAAACGCAGTACAAAAAGGATTAAACTTAGGTGTAGGTTTATTTATTATATCTGAAGTTTTCTTCTTTTTAGCTATATTCTGAGCATTTTTCCATAGTGCAGTATCACCTAGTGTAGAGTTAGGTGCACAATGACCACCATTAGGTATACAAGCTGTTAATCCTTTTGAATTACCATTATTAAATACTATATTATTATTATCTTCAGGTGTGACAATTACATATGCTCACCATTCTTTAATACAAGGTAATAGAAAAGGTGCTTTATATGGAACAGTTGTAACAATTATATTAGCTGTAATATTTACTTTCTTCCAAGGTGTTGAATATTCAGTATCTTCTTTCACTATATCTGATAGTGTTTATGGATCATGTTTCTATTTTGGTACTGGTTTCCACGGTTTACACGTTATGATTGGAACAGCTTTCTTAGCTGTAGGATTATGACGTTTAGCTGCATACCATTTAACAGATCATCATCACTTAGGTTACGAATCAGGTATATTATACTGACATTTTGTTGATGTAGTATGATTATTCTTATATATTTCTGTATACTACTGAGGTTATTAGAAATAGATATGTATTTATATATATATATATAAATAAAGAATAAGATAGAATTGTTTATTTTTAGAGGTAATACACTATTAATACTTAATACTCTAGATATAAACAATTCTTAAGTACTCTAATTAATCTTATTAGATTAAAGGGTAATTATCTAATAGTATAAAGTGGTTAAATTAATAATTTAAATATGATAATAGTCTGTAAATATCCACTTTATACTTAGAGACTTTAGTTTAATGGTAAAACATGTGACTTTTAATCATTATAATATGGGTTCAAATCCCATAGGTCTTAATAATTAAAATATAATGACTATAAGTTAATGGTAGACTGCTTATTTACCATATAAGATGTGCTGATTCGAATTCAGCTAGTCATAATTATAAAATTAATTAAATAAACAAATAATTCTAATGGCTATAAGTTAATGGTAGACTGTTTACCTTCCAAGTAAAGTGTACTGATTCGAATTCAGTTAGCCATATATATAAATATAAGTTGGGTTAGTAACTTAATTGGTAAAGGGTTTTCTTGTCGAGAAAATAGATGCCGGATCGAAACCGGTCTAACTCGTATATGTTTATATAATTAAAGGAAAAGTTGCTATTGGTAGGGTAAGATATTTGCTAAATATTGTGTTTTGACACTTAGATGTTCGATTCATCTCTTTTCCGAAGAGCATAGTTTAATAGGTAAAACTGTAAGCTTCAACCTTATATTTCTTAGTTCAAATCTAAGTGCTCTTGAATATAATATAGGTTCTTTAACTTAACTGGTAAAGTGTATTCTTGATAAGGATATGTTCAGTGTTCGAGTCACTGAAGAATCAAAAAAGAGAGTTTGCTGAGTGGTTTAAGGCGGCTAGCTTGAGTCTAGCTAAAGGTATAAACTTTCATATGTTCGAATCATATACTCTCTGATACTTATAGTATAAAAAAAAAGAAATTGCGTATAATGTATTAACATGTTATAATATTTTTATAAATAAAAAAAAAATAAAATAAAATAAAATTAAACTAATGTAAATACATTATAGGTTTTACAGGTTAGTGTCCGATGGTTGGTCGCTTCATTTGGGTTGGAGATTGTTTATGTTCGAATCATAATAACCTGAGACTATGGTATAAGTAACAATTATACCTCAATAAAGATGATATGTACCATATACATCTTGAGAAATCAAGACAAGTATATAAAGAAACTATTATGGATGGTTAGCTATATATTTCAAGATAATTATATCTAGGGAACAACATAAACTAGAAATCATAGAGAAATCTAATTATAAGACAAAGTGAATTGAAATATCTTAGTAACTTTAGTAAAAGAAATCAAACGAGATTGTTATTTGGTGTCTTCTGAATAGCAAAAGCCTTAGTAAATAAAATTAAATTTACCATTAAATTTAAGATAAAAAGATATAGTAATATATCTTTTTACCAATATATTATAATATATTGTTATTTACTCTAAATATTACTAAATAGTATATTTAAGTATAACGGAAAAAAATCTGTTGAAAAATAGGGGAACCTTCCTCTAAGGCTAAAAAAAATATATAAGCGATAGAGTAACAGTACCGTGAGGGAAATACCCTGAAATAGTAGTTTTACAAGCAGCTCAAGTTAAATTTTAAATAATTAATAAGAGTGTACCTTTTGCATAATGGGTCAGCAAGTTAATTTTAGATGCAAGTAACATCTCTTTATATTGATTTGCATATATAACAATTTATATAACTAGATATGTATATGAATATAATAAAATATATGTATTAAATTAGAGTAAGTTATAGTATTATAATGGTTTTTTTAGTATAGTTTTATAGATTATATTAAAATAAGTTATAGTATTATAAAAATAAATAATTTAATATCTAGTTTTATTAATTTATATTAAATACTATATATTTAGTACTCAATGGATAGAGACATAATAAGATATATAAATTGATACTGTCTAAAGTATTGGTATGTTAAATATATATAAAAATTTAGGAGATAGATACGCAGATAAACCAATTATGAAAAAATGAATAAGTATCTAGAATTAGACCCGAAGGCTAGTGATCTTACCATGGTCAGGGTTATAAAAGCCCGAACGGGTTATCGTTGTAAAGATATCCGATGAACTGTGGTAAGTTAGTGAAAGACAAAACTGACTAGTATAGCTGGTTTTCCGCGAAACCTATGTAAGTAGGTAATTTAATTAACATCTTAGCAGGTACAGAACTGTGATCTCGGACAATATCTAAGATATTTGTCAACATCGGGGGGTTGTAGTGACTTTACCGGAGAGTATTTGCACTCGGAAGGGCAAAGATGAATGTTAAATAATCGGACATAGTGCGATAAGGTTGTATGTCTAAAGGGAAACAGCCCAGAACAAGAGTTAAGGTTCCAAAATTATTGTTAAGTGAAATTAAGGATGTTTTTTTTTAAAACAATCAGGAAATAGGCTTAGAAGCGGCCATTTTTTGAAGACCTCGTAACAGAGCACTGATTAATAAATTAGGAAAAAACGCCGAAAATTTAACGGATCTAAATAATATACCGAAACCTTGTACACAAATAAAAATTAAAGCGCTGACGCTTTAATACGCTAAAAGCGCTTTAATTTTATGTGGGGTAGCGGAACATTGGATTAAACAAAATATTAATATTTTTATTAAAATATTAAAAACCGCAACTATTTAAACTAGATATTGCTAATATATAATAAGTTAAGATTTATTATTTATCAGCAATATTGTGATTGATTTTTATTATTTATTTTAGTACAGCTAAAAATTACCCTGATAAATAAGGTTAAATAGTTCAAACTGTTAAATCCAAGAGAGAATGCTGACATGAGTAACGAAAAAGGCTTTTAGCCTCGCCTGAAGCTTATGGTTTCATCTAAAATCGGTGTCTAAAAAAATTAATCAAAAGATAATTTTGATGACGTTTTATACTTTTTTTTATATAATAATACCAAAACCTTTAACAAGTAATAAAGGTTCTGGAAAAGTTTATTTATTATTTGAATAAAATAGTATTTATTACTTATACTTGTTGGTACAAAACTGTAAATTATAATATACCTATAATAATATCATACTATATTATAAAGATATTGTGATTTACAATGTAGTAGAGTAAGTAAAATATATTTTTTATCAAGTAATAGTATTTACTCTAAAAAAATATTATTAATAATAATTATTTATAATTAATTACCATTAGATTATAAATATGTATATGTATTCTATATTAGTTATTGTTTTACAATAACCTTGATAAAATTATATTTTTATATTGTATATATTAGATGTTATATAGACTATACGTTATATAAATAATATAAAAATATAATATAATATAGATATATTATATTAAACGTTATTATTAATAATATTATAATATACAGATTAAATATATAATTTATAAAAGAACAAGTAACCGTACCTAGAAACTAACTCAAGTAAGCAAGTAGAGAATACAAAGGCGTTTGAGAGAACAATCATTAAGGAACTCGGCAAATTGACTCTGTACCTTCGGAATAAGGAGGGCCATTATTATTAATTTAACATATAATAAAAGTATGAAATTATATATGAAAAATTAAATTAATGATAAGAGGAATCATGAAATAATGTTGTACGACTGTTTAATAAAAACACAGCACTCTGCAAAGATAAAAGATCAAAGTATTGAGTGTGATGTCTGCCCAATGTCGGCTGGGTAACGGATCTACCTTGATTATTAACTGAGGTTTTGAAGGACACCCCGATTAATGGCGGCCTTACCTATGAGGGTCCTAAGGTAGCGAAATACCTTGGCCGTTAAATGCGGTCCTGCATGAATGACTTAACGATGCAACAGCTGTCTCGATGATTGTCTCAGTGAAATTGGAATAGCAGTGCAGATACTGTTTACCTCTAGATAGACGAGAAGACCCTATGCAGCTTTACTGTTACTAATTACAGGAGTGAAATTTTAGGATGATTTATAGTGTATAAGGTAGTTGTTTAGATAATAATGAAACACCTTTATTCGAATCCTTATATATACTCTTGATGATTGGAAGGCAGTTTATGCGGGGCACAGATCCCACAAAAAGTACCTGGGTATATCCAAAGTTCATATTGTAAACTTGTATATTTATATACAAATATTTTAATTTGTTCTAATTATTATTATAATTATACAGTTATTATTCGATTAAATTCCACAATTATTTTTTATTTTAAGTAAGATTTTAACTATGCGGTGAATAGATGTATTTTAAACTTTACCGGCTTTTGGATTAATTTTAGTCCAAAATGAGTAAAAGTTTATTTGTTATATTAATAAAGTATTTATCTTTATTAATATAATGTTTATTAATACTTTAAAAGTTTAATGGCTAAATCTTGCTTTACTGTTTGACCTACAAGTCTATCAGTCGCGTAAGCGGGGCATATGATCACAAGATGCATTAAGGAAAGGTCTTGGATTATAGAAAAAGTTACGCTAGGGATTTATAACTGGAGTCCTCCAATATTTTAAAATATTGGTAATATATTGGGTAAATTTCAAAGACAACTTATATTAATTAAGAGTATTTGAAGCGAAACTTATTTTAGCATATATTTATCTTAAAGATAAATTAAAATAAGGACGTTCAACGACTAAAAGGTGAGTATAGCTAACAATAATCCTTTTTTAACGCCCAACATCTTTATTAATAACTAAAAACACTATTTGTATAATAATTATTATTTTTTTTTTAATAATGTATTAGACTTGGTTTACCAAGCTTTAATATTATATAATTAATTTTATTAATTATATTAATATATATATATAGATATAAATATGTTAAATATTATAAAATCAAAATTAAATACTACATATAATAAAAAAGGATTAAATAATTCTAGTATAGCTATTTATAATAGAGATATAATACCTGCTGTAAGAAATTGAAAAAGTAGTATATATGCTTATAATAAAAATGCTATTAATTTAATTCCTATTAAAAGTAGATATGTAATGAAATTAATTAAAGCATACTTTAATTTATATCATTTAGAATTAGAATCTTTATTAAGAAAAGATAGATTACGTCGTAGATTTAGAAAAATTTCTACAAATAAGATATTTATTAGTGATGGTGAATTTAAACATACTAATGATAAAGTAAATATAACATTATATGTTTATAATAAACAAAAACTAAATTACTTATTAAAACTAAAAAAAAGATATTTAACATTATTTAAAAAAGCTAAATTTGCTAGAAAATTAAAATTAATAAAAAATGTAGGATTAAATATTTTGTGTAAACAAAAACAAAAAAGTATATTATTAAGTAATCTTTTACCTAAATATAATACTCAAGTAAATACAGCACAAAATATTTATTATACAAGATTTATAGCAAAAAGTTTTAAAAGATTAAAATTTTATATGTATTATAAACAAATATTATATATTAATAAAGCTAAATTTGAAAATACATATTTACAAGGTTTAATTAGTTTAATAAGAAATATTTTTAATAAAAATGTTGAGTTTAATATAATTAATTTAAAATATTTTTATTTTAATAGTAAAATATTTACTCAACCTTTAGAATTAAAATTAAAGAAAAAAAGAAATGTTTTAAGATATCTTAAAGTTTTAATAAGAAAAGCAAAAATTAAAAAGGTTAAATTAGCAGAAAAATCAAAAAAATTCTTTAATTTTAATAATTTTAATAGTGATAACTTTATACAACAAGATAATACAAAATCTAAATATCTAAAGAAAATTATTTTAAGTAATTTGAAATATAAAAGAGTATCTGGTGTTAGATTAGAAGCAGCAGGTAGATTAACTAGACGTTTTTCAGCTTCTAGATCTCAACGTAGAACTAAATATAAAGGAAATTTAGAAAATGTTTATTCTTCATTTAAAGGTTATCCTACACCAATGTTAAGAGGAAATGATAAAGCTAATTTACAATATTCTGTAATTAACTCTACTTCACGTGTTGGAGCTTTTGGAGTTAAAGGTTGAGTAAGTAGTACTTAATTTATCTTTTTTTTTTTTTTTTGTTTTTTATTTACAATTTTCCCTCCCATATAATTATTAATAAAGATGATGAAATAGTCTGAACCGTTTTGAGAAAAATGGAAATAAAAGTAAAATTGGCGCGCAATGCGCGCTTATTCAGCTAATGGCTGGATCTTTTATGATAACATAAATTGAACAGGCTAATTTGCGCAAGAGAGTACAAATTGAGTGCGCGGTTTGGCACCTCGATGTCGGCTTAGCTCATCCTCATGCATGCAGAAATCATGAAGGGTTCGACTGTTCGTCGATTAAAGAGCTACATGAGCTGGGTTTAATACGTCGTGAGACAGTATGGTTTCTATCTTCTAGAGGAACATAAAGTAGATTAAAGATAGCCCCTTCGTACGAAAGGAGTTGGGTATATTGATCTCTGGTTTACCTGTTGTTTATGGTTTATATTATAAATATTTTATAATGATAACTAATACTTATACTAAGGTATTGCTACACTATCGGATATAGTGTTAGCTAGACAACATAGGCATGGCAGGAAAGCTACATCAGTTAAAGATAAGTGTTGAAAGCATCTAAACGCGAAGCAAACTTTATGATACTTTTATACGTAGTAGAACACTACGAGTATAATTGTTAAAATTTAACAATTAATAGGCTTTGGTTGTAAGAATGAAAACATTTTTAGATATAAAGTACTAATTTTTAAAAATATTATACTAAATATTAATTAATATCGTTATATATTATAACACTGAAAAATTTAAGCTTAAAAAGGTAAACCTTTTAGGTGAGCCTTTTTAGCATAAAAGTAATGCAACCGTTTTGTAATCGGTAGAAGTGAGTTCGATACTCGCATAAGGCTAAAAATATATTTATATATATATATATTTTTCTTTTTTATATTTTAAAGACCCAATGGTCAAGACTGGTTAAGACATAACATTTTCACTGTTAGTGCGGGAGTTCAAATCTCCCTTGGGTTAAAAGAGATTAGCTCAATTGGTAGAGCTGTCGCTTTACACGCGAAAGGTTAGGTGTTCGAATCACCTATCTCTTACAAGCGAATTAATGTAATAGTAACATACATGGCTCATGTCCATGATATTTAGGTGCAAATCCTAAGTTCGCTAAAGACTATAGCTTAATTGGTTAAAGCGAACCACTCATGATGGTTTGAGTAAATGTTCAAGTCATTTTAGTCTTATATAATCCGAGTGCTGGAACTGGTAGACAGTCTTAATTTAAGCTTAAGTGGCGCAAGCCGTAAACGTTCGAATCGTTTCTTGGATATATTAGGGGTTATAGTTTAACTGGTAAAACTACGATTTTGCATATCGTTATTTCGGGATCGAGTCCTGATAACTCCATAATTATTAACGCTTGAGAAGCTCAATTGGTAGAGCGAATCATTGAAGCTGATTAGGTTGTAAGTTCAAATCTTATCTCGAGCAAACATGACTATTAATATGCATGGGTATGCTGAAATTGGTAACCAGATTCCGCTTAGGACGGAATAGTTTTATACTTTACAAGTTCAAGTCTTGTTACCCATATTTATATTTATGTATATAGATATATAGTTTATGTTGTCGACTAATGGGTAAGTCATAAATTTTTGGTATTTACTATTGGGTGTTCGAGTCGCCCCAACATAAAAAGTATATAATTATATACTTTTTTTATATTATATATATGATTATAACCAGGATAGTTTAACAGGTAGAACAATAATTTCATGAATTAAGAATGAGAATTCGAATTTCTCTCCCGGTATAACGATATCGTTAGTTGATGTTGTAACATTAGGTTAACATATTAATAAATAAATATTTAAAATGTTACATATATCATCTTTTGATTATATATACAATGTAATTTTCGTATATAAATATATTTATAAGGATATATTATGACTTTTATTTAATTAAAAGGATTGGTTTAAAAATAAATATATCACATATATAATATTACGTACTTAAATACATAAATTATGCATTTTTTAAATACTACTTAATTATAATAATATGTAATCTATTTAATGATAAGATCTAGTTTACATAAATAACTAAAAAAAAAAAATTTTTTTTATAGATAGGTATAGTTCAATGGTAGAACGGCTGTATGTGGCACAGTATATTCTAGTTCAATTCTAGATACCTATCCTTTACTATAATCATGGTAATGTTAAAATAAGTAATTGCACTGTAAGTAAATACAAAAAATAATAATACCGAATATAATATCCTGTGAAACCATAAGTTATGCATTTTTTATGTACTATTTAATTAAGATAATATGTAATCTATTTAATAATAAGATCTAAAAAATGTTTATACCTAATATTATACACCAAACACATCAGTATGCTTTTTTTTTATATACTACTTAAGTTTAATTGCATATGTAATATATTTAATAATTATATCTAATTATCATAGTTTTATTTATAAAGTTATGTAATGTAGATATAGGTTTATCTAAGATATACTTTAAATATACTAAAAAATAATAAGTTAAGATTAATTTTTTTTTTGTCCATTGACCAAACCGCTATAAATACAATAAGTAGATCTTATTCAGCTAATTTTTCAACAACTGAAAATATATCTGCTATAAGCAAAATAAATGAAACAAATAATGGAACTATCCTAGATTTTAAACAACCTAGTGAGTGACAAGAAAGATGATTTTTATCATCTAATGCTAAAGATATTGGTACATTATATTTAATGTTTGCATTATTTTCTGGATTAGTTGGAACAGCATTTTCAGTGTTAATTAGATTAGAGTTATCAGGTCCAGGTGTACAATATATATCAGATAATCAGTTATATAATAGTATAATAACAGCGCATGCTATCTTGATGATTTTCTTTATGGTTATGCCTGCATTAATTGGAGGTTTTGGTAATTTCTTATTACCATTACTAGTTGGAGGTCCAGATATGGCATTTCCTAGATTAAATAATATTAGTTTCTGATTATTAGTACCTAGTTTATTTTTATTTATATTCTCAGCTACAATAGAAAATGGAGCTGGTACAGGTTGAACATTATATCCTCCATTGTCAGGAATACAATCTCACAGTGGACCTAGTGTAGATTTAGCTATTTTTGGTTTACATTTAAGTGGTATAAGTAGTATGTTAGGTGCTATGAATTTCATAACAACTATTTTAAATATGAGAAGTCCTGGTATACGTTTACACAAATTAGCTTTATTTGGATGAGCTGTTATTATTACAGCTGTGTTATTATTATTATCATTACCAGTATTAGCTGGTGGTATTACTATGATCTTAACTGATAGAAACTTTAATACTTCATTCTTTGAAGTAGCTGGTGGTGGTGATCCTATCTTATTCCAACACTTATTCTGATTCTTCGGACACCCTGAAGTTTATATTTTAATTATACCTGGATTTGGTATTATTAGTACAGTAATTTCAGCAGCATCAAGTAAAAACGTTTTTGGTTACTTAGGTATGGTTTATGCTATGATGTCTATTGGTGTATTAGGATTTATAGTTTGAAGTCATCACATGTATACTGTTGGTTTAGATGTTGATACTAGAGCTTACTTTACAGCTGCTACTTTAATTATTGCTGTACCTACAGGTATTAAAATATTTAGTTGATTAGCTACATGTTATGGTGGATCTTTACATTTAACAGCTCCTATGTTATTTGCTTTAGGATTTGTTGTATTATTCACTATAGGTGGGTTAAGTGGTGTTGTATTAGCTAATGCTTCACTTGATGTAGCATTCCACGATACTTACTATGTTGTAGCTCACTTCCATTATGTTTTATCTATGGGAGCTGTATTTGCATTATTTAGTGGTTGATATTTTTGAATCCCTAAAATATTAGGTTTATCTTATGACCATTTTGCTGCTAAAGTTCATTTCTGAATTTTATTTATTGGTGTTAATTTAACATTCTTTCCACAACATTTCTTAGGTTTACAAGGTATGCCTAGAAGAATTAGTGATTATCCTGATGCTTTCTATGGTTGAAATTTAATTAGTAGTATTGGTTCTATTGTTAGTGTTGTAGCTACATGATATTTCTTAACTATTATTTATAAACAACTTACAGAAGGTAAAGCTGTATCAAGATATCCTTGATTAACTCCTCAATTATTCAGTGATACTTTCCAAGTATACTTTACTAGAAATAATAATTCTTTAGAATGATGTTTAACAAGTCCTCCTAAACCTCATGCTTTTGCAAGTTTACCTTTACAATCTTAATATTTATATATAATAATAACTTATATATATTATTAGAATAATTTAATTTATAGATTAGAATAATTTCTTAATATTTATATATAATAATAACTTATATATATTATTATTTTAGAGGTTAGAATAATCTAATTTAGAGGTGGCGTAGACGCTTATTAGACATTAATGTATGAATGTACACACACTAAAGCATACATATAGTTCTAAGGTAGAACGTATCATTTATACAATATAGATATTGTATATATATATACATGTAGATTATATGTAATAGTAATCTATATGTGTAGTTCAGGATAGAACATTATATTTTACACGTAATGAGTCTTCATTAGCCTTTTTAGCATAAATAGTAATGCGACCGATATGAAATCGGTAGAAGTGAGTTCGAGTCTCACATTGCCTAAATATAGATTTATATATTAAAGACTCAAGTGTTAAAACTGGTTTAGACAACATAACATTTACACTGTTAGTACGGGAGTTTAAATCAGCCTAGGATTGAAAGATCTACAAAAATGTATATACTTAATATTATATACCAAAACACATCAGTATGCTTTTTTTTTTTATATACTACTTAAGTCTAATTACATATGCAATATATTTAATAATTATATCTAATTATCATAGCTTTATTTATAAAGTTATGTAATGTAGATATAGGTTTAACTAAGATATACTTTAAATATACTAAAAAATAATAAATTAAGATTAATTTTTTTATGTTTTTTCAAAAAACACTTTTTAATACAACAAATTTTAATAAAAAATTTGAATCAAATAATAGTTCCAGTAAATTTTTTAAAAGATCTGTTAATACATTAACTAAATATACTAATAATAATATAGTAAATACACATGTACTTAATAGTACAAAATCTGTACACTCTGATAGTGCTGTATATATAATGAATAAACAAAAAAATAGTGCTAATAAAGCATATAGTGATATATTATCTAATGATAAGCTTAATATTACATCTAATCCTAGTCCAGAGGGATCTTTAACTAAAAAAATTAATCAGTGAATAGAATCTCTAGGAAATATGGGTAATACACCAGTAAATTCAGTAATACCTAGAAACTATACAGCAGAACCTGCAGCTCCACCTAGATCTATAGATGTAGCACTAGCAGAACTAAAGATTATTTTAATGCAAACTAAAGCGAGTGCATGATCTTGTATAGATAATCTTCAATGTATTTTAGTGGAAGATCTACAAGATTATTGTGGTGTTATAATTGTACATTTAACACAGTTAGATCCATTAAACTATTCTCTATTACTAAATGAGGTGAGTTATCGTGTGAATAACTGTTTAATGGCACCATTATTTAATGGTATGCCATTTAAGGAGGTTCTATTTACTAACCTAGATCGTGTTGATAGTTTTATATCAGGAAATTTTGCTGTAACATTGTGTGGTAAAGATATAAACTATTACCGTATAGCGTCAGAATATGTATTAGAATATATAGATAGATTGAATGATTTAATTACTGATTACAATAGGATTGTTGCAATTGAACAGTATCTTTCTCAATATAATACTGATTTAGCTATGGATAGTGAAGAAATAGCTTCTATGATTAGTAATTTTTTTGTTATGATAAATTCATTTAATTAAATATCTATATGTTTAAATTCTATTATTTTAAATATGAAAATTTAATAGTATAATAGTAAGCTACAGTAACTAAAATATATACACGATAATTTTAAATTAAATTCTTGAATACTAATACCAACAGAGTAACAATAAAGATCATGCATTGTAAAAGATATTGGTACATTATGTTAGATGTTTGTATTATTTTTAGGATTAGTAGTAATAGTGTTTTAAGTATTAATTAGATTAGGGCTATAAGGTCCACAAATATAAATAGTACAAAATGTAAATTTGTATTTTTTTTTTTTAATATGTTAATTTAATGATAAAATAGTGTGCCTACAGGCATGAAAAAATAAGTTTGATTCTTATACATATTATAATATATTAAATATATTATACCTTATTATATATATAAACAGTATATAATGGAGGTTAGAAACTTGTTTAAAACGTACATTACTATAAGTAAAAATTTAAT
>JAUJYX010000017.1:0-219890 GCA_030762825.1 Penicillium turbatum
TTTATTAGCTAGGTTAATAGTACTAATAAAATAGTAAATTAGGGAATAAAAGATTAGTAGAAGTTAGTAAGTCCTAGGAATCTTTATATATTATATATTATTTTTAGGGGTTCCTATATATAGATTATTTTAACTTTCTTTAGGTTAATATAAATCCCTTTATCTATTTATATAATAAATCTAAAGTATTTTATTAAGCTCTATTTAAATTCTTACTTCCTAATATTATATTATAAACTAATATTCTTTAGTTTCTATATAACTCTATAGACTTTTTATTAGTAATCCTCTATTAAGCTACTAAAATAGATAATAATATTATTAATATATATAAAGATAAAGTTATTAAAATACTCCTATAGAGTTTAATTAATAAATTATTAGAATATCGCTAATATATCTATTAAGCTAAAAAGGGTAATATTCTATTTAAAAAGGCTATATTATATATAAAATATAGTCTTCTATTCTTCTCTAAAGGCTATTTATACTTTATAGAAAGTAATAATAATATTAAACTTTATAAACTACTTTATATTATCTATATTTTATAAGGTTTCTTAGATTAATAATAATAGATAATAATCTTTTATATTTAGCTTATTTAATCTATAATAATCTATATAGAATTATATATCTCTATTAGGCTTCTTTACTAAGAGTACTAAAGTAGTAGTAGATAACTTATTTATATAGATAAAATTCTTATTTAATAAGTCTATTAATATCTTTTATAGATAGAGAAATTCTTCTTTATTTATCCTATATAGTAGCCTATATAATAGATACTCTTTATTACTATTTTAGTTATAGTTTAGTAATATCTAATAATCGATCCCTAGATAATATAGTAGTAGTTAGTCTACTAGTTACTAGTTAAAAATATTAAGCTAAGGCTAATAGTACTTTAGTAGCTTCTCTTTAATATTTATAGATTTCTTTAGATAAATAGTATATTTAATATCCTCTAGTATAACCTTACCGATATAGATCTAGTCTAGTTATAAGGTACTATCGAAGAACTATTATATTACTTTTATAGAGGCTTATTTAACGCGAAGTACTTTTATACTAACTAGGCCTATTATCTAATCCTTCTAATTCTAATAGTAGGTTTTCTCTTTAGACTTTAAATAGATATCTATATACCCTTTATTTAGTAAATATATTCTATTTATATCTTTAATCTAAAGTAGACTAAGAATAATCTTATCTATTTAGTCCTCAATTATATATATAAAGACTATACCTTACTAGTATCTATATATATCGGTATTAAAGTATTTAATATAAGTAATTTATCCCTAATTCGCTATAACTCTATTAAGTTATCTTAGATAAATATAAATATATAGGAGATTAAGAGATTTTATAAGGTTCCTATTAATAGTTATATAGCTTAAATATCTATAATTAACTAATACTTCTATAAATTAAATTTTATTTACTCTAATATTAACTAGGAAAGGTAGTTCCTCGCTTTTATCTAATCTCTTAACTCCTCTTCGCTCCTATTTATAGCTAAGAATAGGAGCTACTCTTTTTCTAACTTACTCTTACTTAATAACTTACTTTCTTCTTTCTAAGGACTTAAAGCGCGCTAAGCGCGCCTTTTTTATATATATTAGTCGTTTCTTCGGTATAGATAAAGCGATTTAGCTCTTCGATTCTAGTCTTCTTATTAGTAACTAAAGGTATTCTATAATTCTATAGTTATCTTTTCTATAGTAAAGATAGTATCCTTTATTATAGCGACTCTATATCTCTTCTATACTAACCTACTATACTCTCTTTATAGAATTAGTATTAGTATAGTTAGCTTTAGCCGATACTATTAAAGTCTAATCTATTTTATTAGTATATTTCGCTATATAGCGCGAAAGAGGTTTAATAATACTTAATATATCTATATCTATATTAATCTTATAAAGATAAGCGATTAGACTAATAAAGGTTAGGGGAATACTATAATATAATAATATATTATTTATTATATAGTTTAAAGAATCTAAAAGGATTTATCTCTTTACTTTATTATATTATTATAGAGTTTCTATATCTATAAACTCTTTTTCTAGTTATAGAAGGAATTTTAAGAATATTATACCCTTTAGCTACTTTAGTTAGTATAGATAATAAACTATTTATATCTAAGTATTTAGATCGCTATAGATTTACTTAAGGTAATTTAGTAATTTATCTAGTTCGCCTTTATATCGGCGTTATTTTATAAACGTTCTAGTATTTTTCTAGGTAAGCTTCTTAAGCTAAGAGAATATATAGATAAATTAGTTATATATATTATTAATCGCTTTACTATCTATTATTAGTTTATTCTCTATTATAATCCTCTAGATAGGCTAATTATATATATTTCCTATAAAGAGGACTAGGTCTAGAAGTTAAGTCTATAGATAATAGAGGGGATCTATATAAGCTAGTAGCGATTTAATAGGAGTTTAGTCCGGCTCTATTATTAGTTTATAGGCTAGTTTAGTTATCGGTTTATAGACTAGTTTAGTCGTTAGTCTATATATCTACTATTATAATAGTAACTCTTTAAATCGCTAAATCCTTTCTACTTATACTATTATATTCTCGCTATTTACCTATTAACTCTATATTAACTACTATATAATAGCTTCTACCTATAAAGGGGGTAGATTCTATTACCCTTAAGTATCTATAGTTTACTTAAGGTATCCGTTCCGTTCTATTAATATTTTATCTATAAATTAGTATCGATTTAGGGGTAATCCAAATTCTTCCGTTGTGCCTAGGGATTTTCGCTTCTAGGGCTTTTTCTGTTCCGTTCCGTTAAGTTTAACGATAAGTATCGGAAGATTATTGTATATAAAGGGCTGTAGCCGAATTGATTCAATTGGGCTAGGCGAATATGCTGTTTACAATAATCTTGCTAAAAGGAAATATTGTTGTGCGTTCTGGGGTTTTGTGTGGGAACCGGGCACGTGTCTCACGTGATCCAGGCCGGGCTTCAGCCCGTTACATTATAACCTAATATATTCGATATAAGTTAAGGTAGATATATTATATAGCGTTCTAGGAGCTATTCTCTCTTAGTATTATAAAGAAGATAATTTCTAATATCCTATCGCTTTCTTCTCTAAGACTATATAATCTATAGAGTTAAACTATAAGATATAAGATAAAGGGTTATTTATAATTATTTAAGTACTATAGAAGTAATAAACTAAGCTAAATAGCCTTATTTAAAAGGACTATTTTAAGATTCTTACTAACTATTAATCCCTTAAGTATTTTATAACTATAAAATAAATAAATTAGAGGTAGATTTAATAGAGTAAATTCCTATCTTAATTTTATTTTATAATTAAGTACTAACCTAGAAAACGAAATATTATTACTAATACCCTCTCTTAGAAGGATATATTATATATAGATAATAGCTAATAACTTATAATACTACTTTAGAGCTATCTTAATAAAGAAGTCTATCTAGTTATTATACTACTCTAGGCCGAATCTATAGATATTATAGAAAGGGTAAAGATAGTTAACTATAATAGTTCTAAGCTAGAGAGTTTCTATAAGACTACCTAGGAAAGAAATAATCTTTATTAGATAATAGATAGTAATCTACTCTTTTTCGATAGAAAGCTTAAAGTACTAGATTAGAATAACCTATATATTTAACTACTTAATAAAATATATCGCTAGCCTCTAATAGTATATCTAGGTATTGTAAAAACTAAAGAGCTTAATTCTAATTAGATATTATTAGCCTAGTTAGGTAACTAATATATAATATTATATAGATAACTACTTAATATATAAATATATAAAGACCTAGAGAGATTAGATATCTAGATTTCTTTATCTATTTCTAATCCTTAAAAGACCTTAATTGTAACGGGCTGAAGCCCGGCCTAGATCACGTAAAGTACGTGCCCGGTTCCTATATAAAACCTAAAACGCACAATAAGTAGTTTCCTTTTAGTAAGATTATTATAAATAGTATATTCGCCTAGCCTAATTAAATCAATTCGGCTATAGCCCTTTATATATAATAATCTTCCGATATATATCGTTAAACCTAACGGAAAAAGCCCTAGAAGCGAAAATCCCTAGATATAGTAGATAGTACTAACGGAATAGAATAGAAACCCTTAAGTAACTATAGATACTCAAGAATAATAGAATCTACCCCCCTCTTAGGTAGAGGCTATTATATAGTAGTTAATATAGAGTTAATAGGTAAATAGCGAAAATATAATAGTATAAGTAGAACGGATTTAGCGACTTAAAGAGTTACTAAACTATATAATAAACGATATATCATTATATTATAGTATTCCCCCTACCTTTACTAGTCTAATCGCTTATCTTTATAAGATTAATATAGATATAGATATATTAAGTATTACTAACCCTCCTCTACACTATATAATAAAAAATACTAATGAAATAGACTAAACCTTAATAGTATTAGTAAAAGCTAACTATATTAATACTAACTTTATAAAGAGAGTATAGTAGATTAGTATAAAAGAGATATAGAGTTACTATAATAAAGGATATTATTTTCGCTATAGAAAGGATAACTATAGAATTATAAAATACCCTTTATTACTAATAAAAAGACTAGAATCGAAGAGCTATATTACTTTATCTATACTAAAGAAGGAGAGAACTACTACTAAATTAGTACTAAAACGATTAATATATATAAAAAAGGTATATTTAGCGCGACTTAAGTTATTAGATAAAGAAAGAAATAAGCTATTAAGCGATAATAAGTTAGAAAATAAGTAGCTCCTATTCTTAGCTATAAATAAAAGTAAAAAGGAGTTAAGAGATTAGACAAAAGTAAGGAACCGCCTTTCCTAGTTAATATTAGAGTAAATAGAATTTAATTTATAGAAGTACTACTATATAACTATTAATAGAAACCTTATAAAATCTCTTAATCTCCTATATATTTATATTTATCTAAGATAACTCGATAGAGTTATAGCGAATTAAGGATAAATTACTTATATTGTTACGAGGTAGATCTGTTCGAAAAAAGAAGATTCGATTCGCTACTATCAACGAAACAACAGAGTTGAGAGAAGAAGAAGAAAAGAAAAGAGAAAAGAAACAACAAACAACAATATAAAAACAGTCCTTCTCCTCCTAGACTCTAGTCATATTATGTGATAATAACGGACAAATATTTAGGCTCGTTGACGAGTCTAATTTATATAAGTAGACTTAATCTCGATATATTTATAATATTACCCCCCCTCGAGGATCCGCTTAGTCCTATTAAGCGACTTTTCCGTTATCTAGATACTTATCTAGGTACTTATCGTTTAATATATAATAAATCTAGTATTATAATCTTATTAAGGGTCTAGGTTTCTTAGGGTACTATTTATAGAAGTCCTATACCTTCTATAGAGTATTCTTAAGGTTCCCTACTAGGTACTAGGCCTTATTCTCTTCTTTATAACCCTTCTATCTAACCTTATACTATAGCTTTCTATACTATAGATAAGTATTAAAGATAGATTTAACCTCCTATTTATCTATATCTCCTACCTTTACTAGTTATATAGGATCTTTAATCTATCTTATTAATAGTTTAGAAGATTTCTTATTTACTAGATATAGCTTCTCTAGGGCGAATATAGGGTATATATTAAACCCTTTTAGAAGTCTTAACTTAAAAATATAACCTACTTTCTAGATAATCTTAAATAAGCTAGCTACTTTTTTAGAGAGTTTTCGGCTTAGCTAATCCTATTATAACCTTTTTAATAAAAGATAGATAAAGTCTTTAATATTAAAGTCTATTTTCTAATAATAATAATTTATTTAAGTCTTCTACTATTCTTAGGTTTTAGCTAGTTATTTCTTTACTTTATCTTAGATACTATAAATCTACTAAATATAATCTTTAATATTAAAAGCTCCCTAAGATAGTAACTACTTCTACTCTTCTAAGTCTTCTTAATTAAAGGTTATCTTTAGCTTATAGTCTCTCTCTATATAAAATAGGGATATTCCTATAGATATTAAAGGTAATAAAGCGATAATAAAGTCTACTATTAGTAGCTAATTAGATTAATTATCTTAATAATAGCTTATATATAGCTATAATCTCTAAATAATATATTAATTTATAACCTTAGTCTAGCTATTAATCTAAAGATAATAGACTATTAAGAGTTTCCTTTTAATTTATAAAATCTAATAGAATTCTTTTTAGAAGTCTAAAATAAACTATAGTCCTCTATCTAATACTACTAAGTTAGAGATATTATTCTATTTTAATATATATTTTATAAATAATTCCGCTATTCTCTTTATATCGATCTCCTTTATATAAAGGATTAATATAGGTTACTTTATTAACTAATAGATATCTACTATTATATTATTATAACCCTTTTTATCTTTTAAGAGTAAATAAAAATCTATTAATATATATTACTATATTTAGTCTAGGATTAGAAGAGATTAGAGGAGTCTTAGTAGGTTATCTCCTTATAACTTTATTCTTTTATATATATAGTAGTAGTCTATATATCTCTTTATATTATATAACTATTTAGGCTAGTAATAATAGATAGATAGTAGTTATACTACTTTATTAACTCCTAGATATATAATTAATAGTTACTAATAGATTTTATTAAATAAATAAGCTTTTTTTAATATAAAAGTAAACCTTATTATAACTCCTATAATATTTAAAAATCTTTATCTAATAGATTATTTTCTAATACTTCTTTATAATATATATTAAAACTATAATATATTATATTTATCTCTTTAATCCGTTCTATAAGGTTATTTTTAGAACTTTTATTTACTACTTTTATAGGTATTAAAGTAATCTATCTTCTCTCTAGTAGTAATATTTACTCTATAGTAGCTTTTTAAGTTATTAGGTCTTTCTTTATAAAATATCTATTAATATATTTTACTTTCTAGGTAGTATTTAATAATAAAATAATAGTCTTCTATTAATTAACTCTATCTAATCTATCTTATATTTAGCTTTTACTTTATATAGAACTACTATAGAGTCTAATAATTAATTAGGACTTTAAAGGGCTTATCTCTCTATAGATTAATAAACTCTACTTCCTATTCTTAGAATATATAGATTATCGTTAGTAATTTTTTATTATAGATCTTATAGTTCTTCTCTATTAGCTCTATAGTTTTTAAGAAATAAGTAATTAGATATTAATATTTATCCTATAAAGATTATTATAAGAGAACTACTCTTAAAACTTTATCTAAAGTATTAGTCTTAACTTATATTAAAGCTATTAGATTATAATATACTAAGACTAGTACTATTACTAACCTCTTCCTTAAAGGCCTAGTAATATTACTCTAACTAGCTCTATAAAGATTATTTCTTTATTAGACTAAATAAAAGTTTTACTACTAGGCTATAGCTTATAATAAAATATTAATAGAAGTTATAAAATCCTAAGAATAATTAGATACCCTTTATTATATTTAATAGTCTCTAATCCTAGATAATTTCAATCTTATCTAGGTCTATAGATATATTATTAATATCTATAATAAATCCTAGGAACTTAGTATTAGATTTATAGAATTTATATTTATAGATAGCTATCTATAATCCTATTTTTTATAACTTCTATAGTATAGTCTTAATATATTTCTTATACTCTTCTATTATCTTAATATAGATAAGAATATTATCTTAATATAGATAAGAATATTATCTTAATATAGATAAGAATATTATCTTAATATAGATAAGAATATTATCTATATATATTATAGTATAGTTATCTAGATTTTTACTAAATATAGAGTTTATAAAATATTAGAAGGTAGTAGGTCTATTTATAAGGCTAAAGGGTATAACTTTATATTTAAAAGAGTTATATTTTATATAGAAAGTAATATAATCTTCTATAGCTATATCTATATAGATCCGATAGAATCCTTAGTAAATATTAAGCTTTATAAAGTATTATACTTTTTATAGTTAATATATTATTTTATTAATAAGTAGTAGTAAATAGATATCTTTCTTTATAATTAAATTTAACTTTCTATAATTAATATAGAATTATAGTCCTTTATCTAGTTTCTTCGCTATTAAGATTAATAATATAAATAGAGCTAAACTTAGTATAATAAAGCCTTTCTTTATATTTTTATAGATATATATCTTTACTACTTTAAGGTATTCTACCGATATCTTATATAAAGAGTAATACCCTAAGGTTATAGACTTAGTTAATTTAAGCCTATAGTCTACTTCTTCTTAGTATAGGGGTAGAGTATTAAAAGCTAATTTTAAGAATATATTAGTATATTTATAGTACTATTATAGGATCTAGTCTCTTACTTCCTAGAGAATATCTAGAATCGATAGTTTAGTAATAATATATTTAATTTTATATAGATATTAGTTATAAAGGTCTTAATACCTTCCTATTTTATATATAGATTAAATTTAATACTACCTAGTACTATAATAGAGAAACCTTATAGAGCTATATTTATTTCTTTCTTCTATATTAAGTATAGACTAAGCTTATATTTAATAATATAAAGCTCTTTAATCTATCTTTATAAAGCTTAGTTTATCTTCTTAATTATATCCTTATAGTAGAGACTATTAGAAGTCCTTTACCTAGGCTAAAGTTTCTCTTTTTTTAATCTTTTTATCTATCTTTACTTCTCTTTTATTAATATTTCTTAATATCTATTTAGTACTTCTATACTTTCTAGGAGGAAGGTCTCTATAAGATTTAAATTAGGATTAATTAGGTTAATTAATAAGCTATTTTTTCTTTAAAGATCTTCGATTCTTCTTTAGGTACTAAGAGTAGCTAAACTAATTATAGGTTTTAGTAGTTAATAAAGATACCTTAATCTATATATTAAAGCCTACTAATATTATATACTATATCTATAATTAATATAGATATCTAATCCTATTTATAACTAGTAATAATTAGTAGCGTTTAGATTCTATATATAATTAGATTAGTAGCCTTTTTATTAAAGGCTTATAGTAGTTAAGGTTATCGAAGTTTCCTAGTATAAAGTCTAAATAGAAATAGCCTAACTACTACTTTTAGATAGATTAAAGTATATATATTTACTTTAGAATCTATAAAGGTATTAATCTAAAAAAATAAAGAGTTAACTAAAATTTATAAAATAGTAATAAAACTCTTTAGTAATAATAACTTTAAAAGATTAAATCTATAGATAGACTTTATAAAATAATCTAAAGATAAGACTTCCCTTAGGCTTAAATATCTCTTAAATCTAAAGAAAAAGAGGAAAAGCTTAAGTCTCTTATATTAATAATATACTATTTTATTATTTTTTTCTCTATAGTAGAAATAGTTACTATCTTTAAGTCTTTCTTTTCTTTCTCTTTATCTTAATTAGAATAGTTATAACTATAATATCTAGTCTTTTTATAAATAAAATACTTCTTTTCCTTTATTAGTTCTTTTTATTTAGTAGAGGTAGTATTAATATTTATTTTCTTTTAGCTAGTACTTAGGGCTATAGATTAGCTAGACCTAGTTCTTTTATTATTTATAGTTATTATAGAATTTAATTTAGAATTCTTAAAATAGTTTAAAAAGGTTTAGGCCTAGACCTAGATAATCTTAATAATATTTTAATAATAACTATCTATAAAGGTTTCTAAGGAAATATTATCGCTATATATCTTCTTAATTATTATTATCTATAACTTATATAGGAGTTTCTTAAATAGATCCTCTTTCTATAGTTCTTTATTATATTTTAATTTAAATATAAAATATATAAATTCTCTATAGAATATATTAAAACTCTCTCTAGCCTTTATCTTTAGATTATTATACTCTTTCTAAATAATATATTACTATTATAGATCTTTAAATATAGTCTCTAAATAGTTAAATATCTCCTTTATAGTCTAATATTAGTTCTTTATATTAGACTCTAATTATAGTTAGAGTTAAGCTTAGGCCTTTTTAATATAATAGATTAAGATATAGACTATATAGTATTACTCTATAAAATAATAATCTTTATTTAATAATAGTTTATTTTTAACCTTTTATCTTTAGAGGATAAACTTAATAGTAGTACTATTATCTATAATTAGAGTATCTAGTAGCTTTATATTCCTCTTTTTCTTAATAATAGTAGTAGAGATATATATAATAATAGATAAATAAGAGTTATTAGATTAGTAATTTATTAAGAGATTATTCTCTTTATATAACTTCCGAACTTTATAGTTAAATTATTTATTTTTATATTTTAGTTATTTATTTTCGCTAGAAAATAGTTTCTTCTAGAGTTCTTTTATCTTATTATAGAGGGAAATATACTAACCTTATATCTTATTTAGGTAATAAATAATATAATTTAGGTCTTTAAGTACCTAAATAACTAATATATTACTATCTAATATAGCTTTTATTTTTCTATTATTATTATATATATAGAGGTCGCCTTTTAGGGTTATATTTATAGTAGATAAAAAGATAAATCCCCGATTAAAGGATCTTATTAAGGCTAGAGGAAGAGACTTATTATATATTTAAAGAGTAGGAATATATAAAACCTTATTAGGTTCCTCCTAAATTATCTTCTTAAGCTAAGCCTTTCTTTTTCTTTAAGTTATTATTATTTTTATATTCGCGTTTATATTCGGTTTAAGTTATATTTCGATTCGTTGGTTTATATTTTAGGTTAAACTACTCTTTCGCTAAGACCGCTATACTAGTATATATAGTTAACGAATTTAGGTAGATTATATTAAAGAGTGAACTCTATTATAATATTACGAGGTAGATCTATTCGAAAAAAGAAGATTCGATTCGCTACTATTAACGAAGCAATAGAGTTAAGAGAAGAAGAAGAAAAGAAAAGAGAAAATAAACAACAAATAACAATATAAAAATAGTCCTTCTCCTCCCAGACTCTAGTCACATTATATGACAATAACGGACAAACATTTGGGCTCGTTGACGACTCCAATTTACGTAAGCAGACTCGAACTCGACATGTTTGCAACATATATTATATATTTTAATACCGATATATATAGATACTAATAAAGTATAGTCTTTATATATATTATCGAGGATTAGATAGATAAGATTATTCTCGGTCTACTATAGATTGAAGATATAAATAGGATATACTTACTAAATAAAGGGTATATAGATATCTATTCGAAATCTAGAGAGAAAACCCGCTATTAGAATCGGAAGAATCGGATAATAGGCCTAGTTAGTATAAAAGCGTTTCGCGTTAAATAAGCCTTTATAAAATTAATATAATAGTTCTTCGATAGTATTTTATTAACTAGACTAGATCTATATTAGTAAAGTTATACTAGAGGATATTAAATATATTATTAATCTAAGAAACCCTATAAAATATAGATAATATAAAGTAGTTTATAAAGCTAGATATTATTATTACTTTCTATAGTATAAATAGCCCCTAGAAAAGAATAGAAGATAGTATTTTATATATAATATAGCCTTTTTAAATAGAATATTATCCCTTTTAGCTTAATAGATATATCTATAATATTCTAGCGATTTATTAATTAAACTCTATAGGAGTATCTTAATAACTTTATCTATATATATATTAATAATATTATTATCTACTCTAATAGGTTAACAGAGGATTACTAATAAAAAGTCTATAAAGTACTATAGAAACTAAAGACTATTAGTTTATAATATAATATTAGGAAGTTAGAGTTTAAGTAGAGCTTAATAAAATATCTTAGATTTATTTATTATATATATAGGTAAAAGGATTTATATTAACCTAAAGAAAGTTAAAGCGATCTATACTTAGGAACCCCTAAAAATAATATATAATATATAAAGATTCCTAGGATTTACTAATTTCTACTAATTATTTATTCCCTAATTTACTACTTTATTAGTACTATTAATCTATCTAATAAAAAAAGATATTATTTTCTACTAGAATAATAATTATTAATCAGCCTTCGCTAAATTAAAAGATCTATTTATTAATATATTAATTCTTATATATTTTAAAGAAAGAAAAGAAACTAATTATTATAATAATAGGAAAATAAATAACTAGTACCCTTTTATATCTCTTAGAAACTATTATTAGTAGATTTAAACTATAAGATTTATAATAAAGAGCTATTTATAAATATATAAATACTATATAAATAGTATCTAGAGCTAAAAATAGTCCTATAATTTACTACTATAATAGACTATAAAAATCTATAATACTTTAATAAAGTATAATATTTTAATAAAAGGTAGATATAATAAATAAAATTAATAATAGAATTTAACTCTATATTATATTATTATTTAGGAAAACTAATAGTACTCCTAGATACTCTATTATAATAAGATTAAGATATGTTATAAAATATAATAGATAAAAGGCTATTAAACCGATTCTAAACTCTTTTTAAAAAGATATTAATTTAATTAAATAGATCTTTAGCTACTATTACTAAATCTTAGCTCGATTTTAAGACCTCTATCTCTTTCTTTAATAAACTAGAACTATAAGATAAATAGTAAAAAGGTAGAAAGATAGATAGTACTTATTAAATATATATATAGATACTATAATAAGGTAATTAATAAATTACTACTAAGATAGGAGTAAAAACTAGCCTATTAGAGTATTACTTAGATAAATAAAAAGAAATGAATCGGGAGTAACCCCGAGAGTGATTCTACGGCGCTAGGAGATTGAAGAAGACGCTTAGCGTGGCTCGAACGTAATGTATATACTTCCTACTAAATATAGAGCAGTGTATACCGCTATAAACCCGCGATCTTATATTACTAAAGGGAAGTAGCCCGATCGAGGATCGACTGTCTAAGCCTCCGGAGTTGGTTAGCGGATCGCCGAAGCTTAAACCGAGTCTAGAATCAGCGGGTAGGGATTAATATATCTAAATCCCGAGTAAGTCCCGTAAGTAACTCGCTAAGTGGAGGCTTTCCCGCCTTATAACCGTATAGATATCTCTCGGGAGACTATCTCTTAGGAGACGGCGACTCCTAGTCTATCGGGTACTCGGCCGGAATACTAAACCTATGAGTAGATAGTTAACCCCTCCGGAATATATCCCGATTACGAATAGGAAACCGTTACCACTACCTACCGTAAGGAGAGGGTTTAGATTAAAGTAGAGCCGCCTAAAGTTCCTAGCCCTATTCGAGTTATTGGTAATAGTGTACGTTTCTCAATCTTAGAGGCGTTGCAGAATACCTATGTGACTATTCCGCTAGCGCAATTGTTAGATAGGTCTCCTTATTGGAGGAAGTAGCTGGCTTAGTGTCTTTAGGACGTAGTACCGAGATTCCGCGTTCGAAAAGTGCGTCTTTAGCAAGAAAGTACCCTAGCTACCTTGGTTTAGGCTGGGGATACGCGTGCGCCTGTGGTCACTACTGAAGCACTGGACGACGATAGACGGTCTGCTCCAATGTTTGTGAAGGCGTGGATTGGTAATTAGCTATTGGCTAAAATACTCGTGGATAGCGGATCGTTGGTTAAGCTAATCTCTAAGAAGGTCGTAGATCGCTTGTAGTGTATGGTTTATACTGATGAAGGAAAGGAAATTAGTTTGGCTGATAATTCGACTACTGTACTGTCTTAGTATGTGTATATCCCCGTTAATGTTGTAGGCGTTAGAGCGGTTGTTAAGTGTTATATTATTGAGGTCTCTATATATGATTTGTTGCTTGGGGTTAGATGGATACGGCGAGTTCGATTTACCGCTGACTATGGCGAAGGGGTGGCCACTATTTGCGGAGCAGATGGCGCTTAAGTTAAGTTGTAAACCCCGTTGGCCCCGATCGAGTACTGGAAGGAGCTTCCTATCGTCACTATTGATGACGATAACGTCGATAAAGTTTTGTAAGTAGTGATTGATAGGACTCCCGATCCGGACGGCTTCTCGGACGAGGAGTCGGGTTTCTAATAGCCCCGAACGAGAACCCTCGATTGGATAGGGCCGAACTCTATTTATCACAAGGGTAAGAAGTATTCTTACCCGTTACGCTATTTATTAAGTCCGTAATAAAGACGGGCCAGAAAACATAAAAAAAGGTAACGTTTAACGAGAATTCTATTCGCTTAAATAATAAGGAGGATTTATATTGCTTTAAGCTAACCCTAGGCTCTGTAGTTTACGACGTAGTAAATATTTACTTTGAAGTGGATATCGATTGGTATCACCCTATTGTTAGAGAGGAGACGGTTAGTATAACGCGTAGGGATATCGAGAAAGCGAAGTTAGTATAGGAAGAGAACTGTAGTAATACTCCTTGGTACCGAGCTAGGACTCTAGCGATAACTACTTATACTCGGGATATAGTGCCTTTTAGGATAAACGAGTCGGGGAAGTTTCCGACGAAGCGAAGACTAATATAAAGGAAACTAAGTAGAGAGAGATAAGAAACTATTAACGAATGGTTTAAGGGGACGGAGATTTATATTAGTAAGAGGGTAGATACTCCCTAGCATTAGGTGGATATTCGCCGACTACTTTATACTTAGAGAGACTGTTTTGTACGATCGGTTAAGGATATTAAGGTAACCGACTTAATCGAGCACTTAATCGATCTCGAACTAAATACGAAGCCTGTTAAGGCTAAAATAGCTAAATATACCTAGGTAGAGCGGGACTTCGCTGCTAAAGCCTTCCCCGATATAGAGGAAGCTAGGATCGTGAGTAGGATGGTATCGTGCTAGGGAGCGCGAATAAGATTTTTGCCGAAGCGAGATTTAACCTAGCTACGAATTGTGTACAATTATATCCCTATCAATAAGTGGTCGATTAAATATATATACCTAGTTTATAGCCTCGAGAGAGTAGTTAATATAGTGCTTAAGGATAAATTCACTGTTTACTTCTCTACGGATACTAGGCGATTCCGGTAAAACCTAGAGATAAATTTAAAATGGCTATTATCACTCCCTACGGTTAGTATACGTACTTAAGGATAGGAATAGGTCTAAAAAACGTAATATATACCTACGCTCAATTTATAGATATAGTATTTAGGCCGATTCCTAAGGATAATAAGGCTGATCCGCCTTAGCCTCGATTCGAGACGATTATTGGGGATCACGGAGAAGTTGGGTTTTCGCCGTTCGTGGATGATTATCTAGGAGCTGCTATATTATATTAGTCCCTGTTCGACTTCCTACACGAGTAGTATTTCCTACGCGTCGCGTTTAGACTAGTGTACCTCGCGGAGAAGAAAGTTTATATGTTTGAATCCTCGCTCGAAACGGTGGGTTTTGAGGGAAGCGAGGAAGGGATCCGACCTTCCCTGAGGTATCGCGAGAAAATTGCGAATTGGCCTATACCTATTAACTAAGTCGAACTTAACGGCTTCCTATAGTTGACTCCTTTCCTACGACGGTTTATCCTGGGAAGGGTAGAGTACGTTATGATTATAAAGAGCGCTTACCTCGAGAAGGTCCCGGCTAAACCTTATAAAGCTAGAAGTCCTCCTCCCGATATAGAGCCCTGCGATAAAGATCTGACGAAACTGCGACGACGCCCTAGGAAAATAAGCGGATCCGAAGAACCTAAGCTTAGCTCGGTATATATAACGTAGATAGAGAAGGATTGGGATTGGACGGCCGAATGTTAGAAGTTATTTGATTTTGTTAAAACGGCGATCGCTAATAATACTTACGCTGGGACGGATTACGACCTATAATTCTACTTAGCGATAGATACTTCTGGAACTGGGTTAGGTGGTGTCCTGTTTTAGCTGTAGATACCGGCTAGAATAGTGGCTAACCCGAAGTATTGTGGGTAGGAGTGTATTGTGATATTTATATCCTTTCGGTTGGCTGATACCGAAACTCGGTACTCTAACTCTGAACGAGAATGCCTTATAGTGGTGAAGTGCCTAGTAGAAGTACGCTGGATGGTGATAGGGAGTAAATACCCTATAATATTATATACTAACTATAGCGCGCTTAAATCTATTTTGGTTAAGGGGTTAGAAGGGAATTCGCGTATCATTTAGTGGGAAAGCCGGCTGAGTGAGTATGACTATATTGTTTACTACCGACCGTATACCGACCCGCTAATCGGCTTGGCCGATAGTCTAAGCCGAATACCGACCGGGTTGACTTCGACGTACTCGGCTAAGGATACTATACCGGATCTGACCTATATAGCCGGTTTCGAGGATGGTACGGTCCCGGATATAGAAAGCTATTCGTAGATAGAAAGCTATTCGTAGCCTGTGCCACTGCTATAGCGACCGTGGAAAGACTGGGCGGAAGTAGACCTATAGTATCTATATCGCGTCTTACCTATATACTAGGGAATTGTGGAAACGCTTCGAGAAGAAACCGAGGCTTTAAGCCGGATGACGCGGAATTAGCGAAGGGGAGTGTAGTGTTGAGTAACCCGAATGAGGATTTATCTATATCGCCCGGGTCTGTTGATGTATCGCGAGAAGAATGGAATGTGGTCGCTATACTTGATTGAGGCTGAAATCTAAGATATATTGAACGCCTTCTACGATGAGTATAGGTATTTTGCCGCTTCCTTAATATTAAATCGAATGATTAGGTAGGTTTATTGGCCTCTACGAGCCGGTAATGTTAAAGTGTGGGTAGTAACTTGTGAAGCTTACTAACGTTTTGCCCCGAAGAATCCCGTTAGTCTATCCTATTTTATCTAGGAATTGGAACCGCTTAATATGCTAGGAATAGACTTCCTCGGACCAATTATACCGAAGGATGATAGTGGTATGGTATTTATCCTTGTAGTTGTGGACTTTTTCTCGAGATTTATCTAGGCCTAGCCGATACCTACGGCGATAGGAGAGGAGGTTATACTATTCTTCGAACGAATATTTACTCCTATTTTTGGATAGCTAGCTTAAGTATATAGCGATAATAGGAAATATTTTGTTAATAATAAGGTCGGAAGTATATAGGAGCGGTATAGCACTTATTATTGTACTGTACCTATCTATTATCTAGCCTCGGTAGGTATAAATAAACGCTCTGTTTAGTTAGTGGCGTCGGTATTGCGGAAGGGCTACTACCTAGATTAAGAGGGTATAAAGTAGTAAAGTCGGGTGCTAAGAGAAGTGCTACCTGCTATTAATACTCGATACGTTTATATCTATAGCTTTACGCCTATTGAGTTGTTACTAGGATTTAATCCCGTAGTGAGGTATTACAATCGAGGAGTCGCTTACTTAGCTATAAGAGAAGACTAGATAGATTCTAAACCTACCCCGGAGTATCTATTGAACCTCTATAATATATACCGAGGGGAGAGAAGATAGGAAGGGATAGAGGCGATCGCCTTAACGTATATATTGGCGGAAGTAAAGTAGAAGTTAAAGACCGGCTCGTATCGCTAAAGCTTCTAGGAAGGGGATCTAGTCTTGGTTCGGGATTTCCTACGAGATAAAGTTAAAATAGACAAGATAAGGCCTAAATAGATCGGTCCTAGGATCCTAGTGTCTATTAATCCTAGGAGGGTTATAGCAATAGTCCGGTATGTATATAGTGATAAGGTATCGCGTATTTATCTAGACGACCTTTGTATCTACTATCGGCGTGAAGAATAGGACCTCTACTACGATAGAGTCTGCGTGCCGGCGCTGGAATTCGAGCGTGGTGCGATGTCAATGGCCTTGGTGCCCACCTAACGATCACTGAATCTGTGCTGGCTACCTTATTGAAGGGACTACGGCGAAGGAGCGGGTATAAAGGAGTAGGTTTATAGGACGGTCGGGCCGGGAAGTTTTTTTTTTTTTTTTGCGGCTGCAGGAGAGAGAGGAGCCGTCGGGGACGACGCGGGGTTGTGCTGGGGATATCTGAAGGAAGGAAGGAGTGAAGAGGGACATGACGAAGGAATTACACCTATATGTTAGTAGGGGCAGTATATGGAAGCGGTGAGGATCCTCCTTACTCCCCTTCCCACCCACTTAGTCTCCTGTAGTTTCTATAAGCATCAAGCAAGATTTTCTTTTCATCTCGTTTCTACAAGTTACATCGGTTCTCATCACAGGAGATCAGGAGATAGCCACGTACCACTCCGTAGACCCGTGCTGGGAAAATCACCTTGTTGCTTGACGTCGTGCCAATTCTGCAGCCAAGTGGGTGGGGCAGATTTTGTGCTGACAGATACTATCTTCGCTATAGAAAAGGTAACTATAGAATTATAAAATACTTTTTATTTCTAGTAAAAAGACTAGAATTAAAGAGCTATATCGCTTTATCTATTAGTACTAAAATAATTAATATATATAATGAAAATATACCTAGTACGCCTTAAATTATTAGATAAGGAAGAAAGTGAGTTATTAAGTGAGAGTAAGTTAGAAAAAGAGTAGCTCCTATTCTTAGCTATAAATAGGAGTAAAGAGGAGTTAAGAGATTAGATAAAAGTAAGGAATTACCCTTCTTAGTTAATATTAGAGTAAATAGAATTTAATTTATAGAAGTATTAGTTAATTATAGATATTTAAGCTATATAACTATTAATAGGAACCTTATAAAATCTCTTAATCTCCTATATATTTATATTTATCTAAGATAACTCGATAGAGTTATAGCGAATTAGGGATAAATTATTTATATTATATACTTTAACACTAATATATATAGATACTAGTAAGGTATAGTCTTTATATATATAATCGAGGACTAAATAGATAAGATTATTCTTAGTCTACCTTAGATTAAAGATATAAATAGGATATATTTACTAAATAAAGGGTATATAGATACCTATTCGAAGTCTAATAAGAAGATCTATTACTAGAATCGGAAAGATTAGATAATAGGCCTAGTTAGTATAAAAGCGCTTTATATTAAATAAGCCTCTATAAAAGTAATATAATAGGTCTTTAATAGTACCTTATAACTAGACTAGATCTATATTAGTAAGGTTATATTAGAGGATATTAAACGCGCTATTTACCTAAAGAAACCTATAAATATTAAAAAGAAGCTATTAAAGTACTATTAGCCTTAGTTTAATATTTTTAGCTAGTAACTAATAGACTAACTACTACTATATTATCTAGGGATTAATTATTAGATACTACTAAACTATAACTAAAATAGTAATAAAGAGTATCTATTATATAGGCTACTATATAGAATAAATAAAGAAGAACTTCTCTACCTATAAAAGATATTAATAGACTTATTAGATAAGAATTTTATCTATATAAATAAGTTATCTATTACTACTTTAATACTCTTAGTAAAGAAGCTTAGCGGAGATATATAATTCTATATAGACTATTATAGATTAAATAAGCTAAATATAAAAGATTATTACCTATTACTATTAGTCTAAGAAACCCTATAAAATATAGATAATATAAAGTAGTTTATAAAGCTTAATATTATTACCGCTTTCTATAAAGTAAGAATAGCCCCTAGAAAAGAATAGAAGACTATATTTTATATATAATATAGCCTTTTTAAATAGAATATTACCCCCTTTAGCTTAATAGGTATACTAGTAATATTCTAATAATTTATTAATTAAACTCTATAGGAGTACCTTAATAACTTTATCTCTATATATATTAATAATATTATTATCTACTCTAGTAGCTTATTAGAGAATTACTAATAAAAAGTCTATAAAGTCTTATAGAAACTAAAGGATATTAGTTTATAGTATAATATTAGAAAGTTAGAATTTAAATAGAGCTTAGTAAAATACCTTAGATTTATTATATAAGTAGGTAAAGGGATTTATATTAACCTAAAAAAAGTCGAAGTAATCTATATATAGGAATCCCTAAAAATAATATATAATATATAAAGATTCCTAGGATTTACTAATTTCTACTAATTGTTTATTCCCTAACTCGCTACTTTATCGGTACTATTAACTTAGCTAATAAAAAAGGATATCGCTTTCTACTAGGATAATAATTACTAATAAGCCTTTACTAAGTTAACGGACCTTTTTATTAATATACTAATCCTTATATACTTTAAAGAAGGGAAAGAGATAATTATAGAGATAGATATCTTAGGATAGATAACTAGAGCGGTACTATTATAATAATAAGAGAATAGATAACTAGTACCCTATATCTATATCTTTTAGAAGCTATCGCTAGTAGAGTTAAACTATAAGATTTATAATAAGGAGCTACTTATTATATAAGTACTATATAAGTAGTGCCTAGAGCTAAAGATAGTCCCGAAATTTACTATTATAATAGACTATAAAATCCTATAATACTTTAATAAAGTGTAGTGTGATTCAGGAGGGATCGTATGATGTTTTATTGAGTACGGACTGTAAACTATATATATATAGGGTATAGAGCGCGAAGCGCACCATTACTACAATTATCGGAGCAGTATTACTCCGATCGGGTTAAATATAATCCGTTATAGGACAATACCGGCGGTCGGTATCCTATAAGGGCCGTACTAGACCGCTATCGGTAGTATCAAACTATATCTCGGATTATATCCTCCCCTACCGAACGGAAAACACTCCTAAGTTTTCTAATTATAGATATATATAAGTAGATAAGCACGACTAGAAAAGTATATTTATTTAAGTCTAAACTAATCTAAGAAGGTCTAATAGAGCTATTAGATAGGGGTAGTTATCTATAGATTTATAAAACTTATAAATCCTTTTATATATAGTAGTATAAAGAAAGAAGCTAAAAATATCTATAAAGAAGGTTAAAGGAATCTAAGAATATCTATAGAGATATCTATAAATAAGATTAAAGGGATCCTTTTAGGGAGTTAGTAGGGGCTAGTATAGGAAGATAGTATAGGGCCTATATAGATAAAGAAATATCTATTTTTAGTATAAAGATAAAGGTCTTTATATATTTATAAGTTTACCTCTATTATAAATATAAAAGGGCCGATTATACCTAACCTTCTCCTATTTACTAGACTTATCTTTCCTCTTATAAGTTTAATCTTAACCTATAATTCTAAAATTTCCTTTTCTAATAACTAATTTTCTAACCTATTTATAACTATTTTATTAAAATAGATATAACTATTTATATTAATAAGTACTAGATTATATCCTATAGTTTATTATATAAGAGTAGCTTTTACTAATAGCTTACCTTTTACTATAGTTAAGCCGAACCTTTTATCTATACCTAAATATATTAGCTTATCTTAGGCTAATAATATTATTTATTTAGTAGAGATTGTAGAGGTTATAATTAAGGAGGGTTTATCTAAGGTAGAGGGGCCCTCCTTTATATATCTAGGTATATATAGAGATAGTAAAGAGGAAATACTAAAGAGATTATAGATAGGTAGATCTAGGAAAGGGAAGGCTTATATATTATTATTAAGGATAGTAGTATCGATAAAGGGGGGTAAAAAAGTAGTTTTAAGGGAAATTATTAAGATATAGATAATAGAGGAGTTAGCGGAGTTTAAGGCCGCTTAGAGGGAGTAAATAATCGATAATAAAGGAATAGACCTAGATATTAATAGTCTTTTTATATTAAATCTTTTAAGTAACTTATTTAATAATATTTAGCTAGTAAAGGTATAGCTAAGATATACCTAGCTAGACTAATATAAGAAACGTAAAAAGAAGACTTATATTCTAAAGGTAGAGGCTAAAGCCTAGACTATAATTAGATAGTTATATAGGATTAATATTCCTATTAAGGACTAGTATTTTTCCTATATAAAATATAATAGCCTATTTAATTGCTATTAAGTAGTATAGATTCTAGGTATTAGAATATATTCTTTATAGGTATATTATAATTATATATTTAGTATATTTATAGTTAATTACTCTTTTTATATATATCTATTCTTCTTAAGTTATTATAATTAGTTATTAATAAGCTTAAATAGGTCCTAATAAAGAGAAAGAGGATAGTCTATCGCTATAGCTAATTAAAAAGGTCTAGGAGTTATAACTAGGGAGTTTATTATTATAGAAAAAGTAGGTTTAGAAGATCTTTAGTAAGGAAAAGGCTAGAGATAATAATAAGAGTAATGATAAAAGTAGTAATAAGAGCGGTTAAGATAAAGAGACTCTATATATTCCTATTTAGGATCCTAAAGGTAAAAGTTATACTTTAGCTAGATTAATAATAAAGGTAAAGAATATAACTAAAGCGAAGAGTTAGGGGGGTTTTATAGCTCTAAAGAGCCTAGTCTAAGCTACTTAAAAGTAGAAGGTAATAGAGGGGTCTAAGAGTAGAGAACTATTAAGAAAAACTATTTAGCTATCTATAGAGAAGGCTAAGGGAAAATCTAAAGGGAAGACTAAGATAAAGGCTTCTATTCCTAAGTTTATAGTAGTAGCTCTATAAAAAGGTCTAAATAGATATAATATAGGTATATATTAGACCCCTCTAGAAAACCTAACTATTCTTAGAATATAGGATAAAGATAATATATTAGAGATAGATTATTATATCTAGTAGATTTAGGATTAGGTATAGTATAATACTAAGATAATAAAGAAAAGTCTTATAAATAAAGGTTAGTTAAAGAATCTAACCGCTATTAAAGACTCTATAGCTAAAGATAATAATAAGTCTATTAAGGATAAGATAATATCTATATCTAGGGAGGAGTAAATTTTCCTATTATTATTTTCGTTTTTACTATTTTTTATTTTCGCTATTTTTTATTAGACTAAATATAAATAATTAAGTCTAATTTTTTCTATTAATTTTCTTCGCTATATACTACTTATATAGCTCTTAATAGGGGTAGAATAATAACTTCGAAAGGATAAGATAATTAGATTAAATCTAACTAATTAGATCCTTAATAAATATCCTCTACCGATTTATATCTAGAGGACTCTATAGTATTAGAATCCTTAGATTTATAGTTATTTATTTCTAAATCCTATTTATTAACGCCTAATAGGCCTAGTTTAGGCGCCTTTTCTTTACTAGTATTAGTAGTTTCTATTTTCTACCTTTTATATATAGCTATTTAAGTCTTTATAATTATATACTCTATAATAGTTTCCTCCCCTAAGAATTCTAAATAGATATCTAAGTATTTAAATTCTTACTATTCTTCTTTTATAAAGATTAATAAGTCTATATATATTAGTAGAGGGGGCTTAATCTTATTAAAGATCCTATAAAGCTTTTTAGGGCGGTTTATCTTCTATTTAGCCTAATAGAGGGTAGAGCGACTACTAGGCGAAGCCTATATATTAGGATCTTTACCTATATTTATATCTATAAGCTTTATATTATTAATAAAGTTTCTAAGAATTTATCCTCTTAGTTTAGCTAAGATATATATATCTAGTAGGTAGGCCTATATAACCTTATATAGGCTAAACTAAGTATTTTTAAATTTTTTCTTTAACTTATTATAAATTAATATTTAGTCTCTAATCTTAAAGCTTATTTTTATAATAGTAATATTATAAATCTACTACTTTTTAATAATATAGACTAATAGGAGTTTATTTACCTTTAATCTAATATTAGAGAGATAATAGATCTATTTATCTTAGTCTATATTATCTCTATTCTATATAATAGATAATAAGGTAGGGTTATTAGAGTAAATTCGCGGTTAGATATTATAGACTATAAAGAATAGGCTCTATCTTATAATTATATATTTATAGACTTAGGTAGTAAAGAGAGCTTTTATAAGGTACTTATCCTAAAGCTATATAGGTTTATCTATAAGGTATTTTATAAGTATCTAACTAAGTAATCTATTAAGGTTCTTTACTTTACTATTTATATATAGATAGTAAGGAGTAGTTATTTAATAGCGAGCTTTAATAAGCTCGATAAAGTGCTATATAGCCTTAGATAGTAGGTTTAGGCTATTATCGGAGATAAATATATTATAGTAGGAGTAGATATCTTAATAAAGAAACTTAGCTAAAACCTCTTCTATAGTATCTAATACTATATAGATAATAGGCTATCTAGTAGTATAGTCGATTATAGTAATAATCTATTAGTTTCTATTTAGAGTAGTAGGGAGATATCTAATTAGATTAATTCCTTAGCGCTTAAATAGGTAGATATCTTTAGTTATTATATATTATACTACTTCTCTCTTAAGACTTTTATATAAGCCCTATAAAATCTAATAGTTTAGATTAATAGATCGGTATAAAATAAGGGTTCTAAATATAGGGATACTACTCTATCTTTATATATATAGATAAGCTAGTAGTTAACCTCTAGAGATATATATAAAGTAATAGATATATTTTAGAAACTTAGTCTTATAATAAATTTCTTTATAGCCTAAATAATCGCGTAGTTATCCGATTCTATTCTATCTTTAAGGAATCGGATTATCGCCGCTAGCTAGTCTTCCTCTAGGACACTATATATAGCGCTTATTATATTAATTTAGGTATCCTAAACTAGCTATTTAAGACTTATATTTATAGATATATCTTTAACTAGGTCTAGTTAGCGACTAATAGTATCTATAATAATATTTTCTAAGCCTTTTTAGTAGCGAATAGATAGCTAATACTATTAGAATTCGGTAACCTATCTTACTAAGTACTTACTATACTCCTTTATAGTATTAAAATATTATAAGCTAGTATTATTAGTAATAATTATTATTTTAAAATAGTTATTATTAATATATTAGTCTTATATATAGATAGCTTCCTTAATAGATAGAAGCTCTTTTTTATATATAGAGTAGTTTAACTTAGCTCTATAAAGCTTTTAACTATTATATATAATAGGGTAAAGCTTCCTATTATTATCTATTTATATTAGGACTATATCTATTACCTATTTAGATATATCTATTTTAATAATATATAGTCTATTTCGGTTAGGCTACTTTAGGATAGGAGCTAAGGAAAGTAAATCCTTTACTTTATAAAATATACTTTTATAGGCTTTAGTCTAGATAATTAGCTAGAAATACTATTTTTATAAGGTACTATCGCTCTCTTTAAAGAGTTTATATAGAGGAATATAGATCTTTAAAAAGTCTTAAATAAACTATTAGTAATATATAGCTAGTCTAATAAATTAATAGATATTATAGATATTCTTTAATCGCGGCTAGTTCTAAATAGTATTAATCTTAGCCTATATTAGTTAGATAGAACTATTTCTAATAATATAGCTATAGAATTTAAACTCTTTAGTTATAAATTTATATTTCGAAAGAGATATATAAAGCTTCTAGATAGCTAGTAATATAAGGACCTAGTCTAGGTATTTATAATACTCTTCTAGTAAGTTTAAGAAGATTAAGATATTATTAAGATAGACTACTATATTTCGGCTAAGAAAGGGCTAAAGGGTTTTATTTATAATAGATTAGAAGGTTATAGGTATATTATATAGCCTAAATAATATAATAAGCTATTTATATTTTCCCTAAATTATATTAAATATAGTTTTCTTAATAGATCTCTTCCCTATCTAGATCTACTAATATCCGGCTATAAGGTTAATCTTAGAAAGGACCTATATATTATTAATAATATCTAGAAGTTCTTAGATATATAGGAGTAGGTAGCTATTCTTCTTAGTTAATTAGTTTAGAGCGCGGTAGTTAATATATATTTATTATTTCCTATTTAGCTTTTATATAAAGATAACTAGAAAACCCTAGGAACTATTAGAGTTCCTAATTAGTCCCTTATAAATAAGCTCCTTAACCTATTAGGTTTATTTATTAAGCTTCTTAGCGGAGAGGCTATAAGTATTAATATTAATAGATTATATATTATCTATATAGATATAATAGGTAATACTCTATTCTAGTAGAAGAGCGGTAGATAGCTTAGCTTAGAATAAATCGCTATATTTTATAAAGAGATCTTATATTTAGAGGTCTTTATAGGATATAGCTATAGGTAGTAATATCCCTTTAGGTTTATTTTTATAGGATATAGCTATAGATAGCGATATCCCTTTAGACTTATACTAAGTTAGTTATACTATAAAAATAATAGCCTTATAGTTTATCTTCCTTATAATATAACTAAAGTATCTTACTAAGATTAGATTAGTATAGATATTTCCTTTTATAATTATATAGGAGTTACTTATTAGGTAGATTAAGTAAATTTAATAGATATAATCTATAAGGCTTATAATAGAAGTATATTAATCGATATAGAGATTCTCTTTTTATAAGAAATCCTAGCTAAGGATTATATTATATTCTATCTTAAGGACCTATACCCTAATTTAACTAGCCTAGCTCCCGATCTTAAAGGGTAAGATAACTTATCTATTAGTATAGATCTAGTTACTATTAGCGATTATAATATTTAGAGGGATCTTAGGCTTATAAACCTTAATAATAATTCTAAATTTTATAAAGATATAAAGTAAGATAAATATATAGCTAGCGCTATTATTAAAGAATATATAAATATAAATATCTTCTTTATTTAGTATCTAGAGACTTCCCTAGTAGAACGTTAATAAATCGCTTATAATATTAAGGGAAGCCGAAAGGTATAGTTATTTAATATAACAGTAGGAACCTTAAAGGCGTTTATTTTACTTTTTATTCTTCTATTATTTTAGCGTTAGAGACTCTAGCTAAGTCCGTTTAGCGATATTTATAGGATAATAGAGATTAAAAATATTATCTATATTAATTAGTAGATATAGTAATAAAGGCTTCTATATTATATAACTATATTAGTTTTCTATTAGCTTATTAGGATAGCTAGATCTATCCTTTTACCGCTATTTAGTCTCTTCTATTTTAGATTTATAATAGGCCTAAGTAAGATAGCCTTTTTTACTATAATTATAGTATAACTAAGTCTCTTTATTAGTACTAGATAGAGCTAATTATACCTAGGTAGCGGAGAGGTTTATTATATTTAGATCTCTAGTAGGGGCCGATTTATAGCGGTAAATAATAGCCTATCTATATTTATATATTATAAATTAGATAATAATAGTATTAATAATAATAGGCTAATCTCGCTCTTTAGCCTATTTAGCTTAGTAAATTAGTTTAGCTCCTACTATAAATTATTAGATTAATATCGGATTAGGGATATTCTATCTAAGGTTAGTAATTACCTATTAGAGGTTTATTATATACTCCTAGGTAGAGAGATTACCCTACTTTATAGTATTATATCTCTTATAGAGTTTCTCTATAATAAGATATTTAGAAAACTCTTATTTAATCTATAATTTAAAGGATACCTAAGTAGGAAATTAAGGCTCCTTATTCTAATTATAGATAAGGATATAAGCTTAGAGATATTTAATAGCTACTATTACTAGCTTTCCTTAGGTATAGACTACTTTATCTACTTTTAGAGTAGATATCCTAGTTAGTTAGTCTAGGTCTAAGAAATATTAGTTATAGTTATAAGTCTAACTTTTAGACTATATCTCCTATAATAGTATTATTATAGTTAGTAATAGGCTATAGATTATAGAGTAGGCTATAATAAGTTTCTTTATCTATTAACTAAAAGTAGTTAAGTAGAGTAGATAGAGCTAGATAAATAGCTATAGGCTTAGCTATAGTAGGTTATAGTATCTTAGATATAGTTAATAGGGTAGCTAAAGCTTTATTAAGCCTAATAAGCTTAGTCTCTTAGGCTTAGAGGATAAATACTCTAGTAGTAGTACTCTATAGGAGTAGATAGACTTATTTATAGCCTACTATACTATATATATATAGATATATACTTTATTTAGCCTTATTTAGTAGGTCTAGCGCCTTATTAATATTAAAGGATAGGATCGTTTATAGCTAGGCCTTAGTAGTCTTATAGTAGATAGGGTTAGTTATTATCGAAAGTATTATATCTATAATCTTTTTATCTAGGGGAAAAAATATTATCTATATACTTTTATATAAGAGTAAAGGCTATTACTCCTTTTATAAATAATAGCGCCTAGATATACCTAAATTTTAGCTTAACTAACTTTTTAGCTAATTATAAGTAATTAAGGTTATTTAGGGTTATATAAGGATAGTCTCCTTTAATAAAAGATTTCTTTTCTATCCCTTTATTCTATCCTATAGAGGCCTTTACTTATTAGTTTAGGGTCTCTATTAGTAATAAAGGAGTAGGTTTAGTAGCGTTAGGATTAGTATAGGGGTAGTATTTATTATTATATCTCTTACTAATCCCTTACTAAACTTACCTAACTAACTCCTTTAATCGGCGCTAATCTATCTAATTATATAATAAGTATCTTATATATCCCCTAGATAGGTTATTTTTCTCTAGTTTAATAGATTTCTTAGGAAAAGGGTTATTTTCCTTTAGTTAAGTAGATAGGTCCGCTAGATCGAGATATTAGGGGGTTAATAGTATTACTAAGTATCTATATTTATAGATATTTATAGTCGAATTATCGCTATTATATCCCCCCTAGGCTAAGCGTAGAAGAAGGCCCTAAACTAATATACTACTAGATATAATTTAGGAGGGATTATATAATATTTTATTGAGTATAGACTATAAACTATATATATATAGGGTATAGAGCGCGAAGCGCACTATTACTATAATTATCGGAGCAGTATTACTCCGATCGGGTCAAATATAATCCGTTATAGGACAATACCGGCGGTCGGTATCCCGTAAGGGCCGTACCAGACCGCCATCGGCAGTATCAAACTGCGTCTCGGATCACAGTAGTATCTTAATAAGAGGTAGATATAATAGGTAGGACTAATAGTAGAATTCGATTTTATACTATATTATTGTCTAGGAAAACTAATAGTACTCCTAGATACTCTATTACGGCGAGATTAAGATATACTATAGGATATATCGGATAAAAGGCTATCGAACCGATTCCGAACTCTCCTCGAGAAAGTATCGACTTAACTAAATAGATTATTAGCTATTATTACTAAACCCTAGCTAGATAATTTTAAGACCCCTATCCCTCTCTTTAATAAACTAGAATTATAGGATAAATAGTAAAAAGGTAGAAGGATAGATAGTACTTACTGTGACGGTTATTTCGGGGGCCGAGCTTTTTCGGCCGAAATACCAGAACAAGGACTACAGGATTTGCGGAGGATTCTTTATTTGTGCCTAGACTTATATATTTATATCTAGAATTATATATCGAGTATTTCGGCCGAAATACTTATATAATATTATAGATATCCCTAGGGAAGGAGTAGGGTTAAGAGGTCTTTAAGTTATTTTCCTCCTCTCTCCTCTCTTCTCTTCTCTTTTTCCCTTCTCTAGTCTTAATACTTTTATTTCGTAGTATAGAATAAGATATCCTTTTTCTTTTTCTTTTAACTATAATATAGTATTAAGATTTATCTTTCTTATTTACTTTCTTAAGTACCTTAGTTTAAGTAAAGACTATTATCTACCGATATATTAAACTACCTAGGTATTTACCCTATAACTAAAACCTAATACTAAAGATCCTAAACCTAATAAACTAAACTAAAGAAGACCTATAGTTACTAACTATATTAATAAATTAAGATAGCTCTCTCTAATATTAATAAGATATATAGTAGACTATAAGGAATAAATAAACCTAATAATAAACTAATAACCCCTCTAAACCTTTATACTTCTATTAACCCTCCTAGCGATACTAGCGATACTAAAGGTAGAACTAAACCTAGAATTATATTTAATAATATCTATCTAATTAGTCTCTAGCTAGACTTATTAACTATAATAAAGTAGCTTCTAAAGATAGACTTTAAAGATTAATATAATAAGCTAATCGCTATCTATAAAGAGCTAGAGTAGAAATTTTATAAACTTAAGAAGATTAGCTACGATTAGAAAGATAAGCTAATAACTTATTACTATTATAAATAAAATAAGATCTAGGTAGCTTTTAATACCTTTTATACTACCGAAGCTAAAGTAGTTATTTATATAGCTATAGCTACTACTAAGAAGGATATTACTATTATAAAATAATATAAAATAGCCCTAAAATTCTTTAATCTTTAAAGCTATATATTAATTATAGAGGTAGTAACCTAGAAGAAGTCTATAAAGATATCTAATACCCTAATATTTAATAATAGAAAGGATATCCGCTTTAAGACCTAGGAAACTATTATTTAATAGAAACTTAAGGTAAATATTAATTATTATCTACTATCTATATATTATAAACTCTATATATAAAGCTATTATAAAAGAAAAGCCTAGCTATATATTATACCCTATATAAAGGCTAACTTAATAAACCTATATATAGATATTAAGGATATAATTACCTATTTAAAAACTATTTTTACTAATCTAAACCGCTAAGCTAAAGTTTATACTATATATTATAAGCTAAAAATAAAACTAAAAGATAGCTTTATCGATTTCCTTACTAAATTTATATAGCTTATTAAAGAAGCTATTATTATTAAAGAGAACTAGAAATATAATCTATACTTAAAGCTCCTATACCTATTATAAAGCTAAATAATATAGGCTATAAATATAGATATTATCTCCTTTAATACCTTTATTTAAACTTACTAGAGTATATTATATAAGATTAACCTCTAATAGGAGTCGCGAGCTACTCTTTATATCTATATTACTACCTCTAGAAGTAATATTAATACTATTATTTCGACTTTTACTTCCTAGATAAAGTATAAAAGAAGTACTAGCTATACCCTACTATTAGCTACTAAGAAAGCTACCCTACTAAGAGAAAGTTATTATTTTATCTATAAAGAGTATAGATATATATCTTAGGACTATATAAAGAAGAGCTTATAGCCTACTATTATAGCCGCTATTAATATAGAAGCTACTAATATAAAGAAAAAAGCTAACCTATAGACTATTAAATCTAACTCTAACTTAGGAAAAGAATAAGCTTAGAGAAAGTCTCCTCTCTAAGCTTAAAGATAGTTTTACTATATAAGGTTAATTTAAAGGATTTATTATCCCTAGTTAGTAGCTTAATAATAAAAGTCTAGATAGTACTAAATAGTAGAATAGTTAAAGTTTCTTATTTATATAATACTAAAGTAAATAGCTACCTTTTTATAAATATAGACCTAGTTAGATTACTAATTAATAGTATAGGATTATATATAAGATAGCTACTATAGTAATACCTAATAACTAGTTTTAATAGGAAATTATAAGATCCTATAATCTATATTATAAAGCTAACTCTTATAATCGATAGTAGAATATAGTAGCGATAATCTATATTTATAATAGAGTTTAGCTAGTATAATATTATCTTTAAAAAGATATAGTTTAAAGAGTATAATATACTTCCTAACTACTAGAATTATTAGCTAATCTAGTCTAAATAGTAGATAGTTAAAGATAAAGTACTAATCCTAACTAAAAGACCTATACTTTAATAGATTCTTTAACGATATCTAGAGATATAGAGAGTTTATTAATAAGATATTAATTATAGAGATCGGTTAATATCTAAATAGGATAACTATAAAAGGAAGTTAAAGAAATCTTATAACTATATATATAAAGAAGATACTATAGAGAAGATAGCCTAAGTACTTAAAGAAGAGAAATTTATTCGGCTAAAAAAACTATAGAAAATAGCTAACTTAGTAACCCTAAACCTAGGTCTTAATAAGCCTATTAATATTATAATAATATTAAGACCTAGTTTCTACTAATATATATAGAATAAAGGGATAGAGATATTTATTACCTTACTTTTATAGATTAACTAGGTAATTAAAGAGAAATAGAACCTAAAATATACCTTAAAGGCCGCTAAAATCTATACTAAGATCCTTTCTAAGTACTATAACTTCGTTAATATATTCTTAAAGATTAACTCTAATATACTATCTCCTTTATAAAGTACTCCTAATTATAAAATTAAGCTAAAAGGACCTATACTATTAGGCTACTATCCTCTCTATAAGATAATAAAAGAGAAGCTATAATTTATAAAAGATTATATTTTAAAGAACCTAATAAAGGGGTTTATTATACCTTCTATAGCCTTATATATCTCCCTAATTCTAATAATAATAAAACTAAGAGGTAGCTTATAATTCTATATTAACTATCGGAAACTAAATATATTAATAAAGAAGGATCGATATCTAATTCTACTAATTAATAAGCTACTCTAATATATATATAAGGTAAAACGCTTTATAAAGCTTAATATCTAATAAGGCTTCTACTATCTTAGGATATATCTAGACTTAGAAGATTTTACTACTTTTAGGACTAGATATAGGTTTTATAAATATAAAGTAGTACCTTTTAGCCTAATAAATAGATCTACTATATTCTAAAGGTATATTAATTATATATTAGGAGACTACTTAGATAATTTCTATATTACTTTTATTAATAATATTTTAGTATATATAGATAGTAGCCTTAGAGAGTACTAAGAGTATATAAGAAAGATATTTATTAGACTATAAATAATAGATCTATAAATAGCTATTTAGAAATATAAATTTTATATTATAGAGATAAAATTCCTTAGATTTATTATTAAAATAGATAGTATTAAAGTAGATTTTAAGAAAATTAAGGTAATTAAAATATAAAATATATCTAATATTATAAAGAGTATATAGTTATTCCTTAGAATATATAACTTTTACTATCGATTTATTAAAGGATATAATATAATTATTAAGTCTCTCTATTAGCTTATAAAGAAGGTAGTTTCCTTCTATTAGGATAATTCCTATAAATAGACCTTCTAAGAACTTAAATAGAAGTTATTAATAGCGCTAGTACTAAGCTATTATAACCCTTTTACTCTAACCTAAATAGAGACTAATATCTCTAATAGGTACTTAGATATAGTACTCTCCTAGATAGGGTCTAATAGCCTTTAGTATCTAATAATATCTTTTTTAAAAATAATAGATCCTACTAAGTAGCGATATAATATCTATAATAAAGAGATATTTATAATTATCCGCTCTTTAAGAGAATAGTAGGCTAAGCTAGAAAGACTCTAGTAGACTAACTAATTTAGTATTTAGATAGATTATTAGTCTTTATAATATTTTATAATAGGAAAGAAGCTAAATATATAATAGAGTTACTAATATAAGTTCCTCTCCTATTTCTATCTCCTAATCTAATATTATTAAGGTAAAGAGAATATTATTATAGATATATTATTATAGAAGGATCGGCTAAAGGAAAAGGGTCTTTAAGAGTAGACTCTTTTACCGAAAAAAGTCTTAAAGTAAGGAATCTACCTAGAGAATACCTACCTAGAGGATATATAGCTAACTACCTAAAGTATCTCTCTAATTATAATTTCGATAACTATTAATTAAGTACTAGAGGTAAATTATATATATAAAAGTCTTAAAAAGTACTAAAAGAAGGTAAGATATAATAAAGGGAAATAGTAGCTTTAGAATAGCTTATTATTATAAGAAAGGAAACTTATAGTACTAGAAGATAGCGATCTTTAAGCCTATTTATTAGATAAGATCTATTATTAGCTATCTATAGTATACCTAGGCTAGGAAAAGATAAAGAGGATAATAAATATATATTACTATTAGCTAGGTCTTATAGAGGATATTTACTAATATATAGATAACTACTATATCTATAAATAGATAAAGGCCTAGAGAGATAGGATATCTAGACTCCTATAACCTCTTCTAATCTCTAAATATCCCTAGTAATATATTATAATAGATTTTAGATCCTTTCTAAAGGATAGAAGAGGATATAATATAGTTTATATTTTTATAGATTATCTATTTAAAAGACTAATATCTATACTATATTATAAAGAAATAGATATAAAAGCTATAGTATATCTCTTTATTAATAATATCTATTAATAGATTAGACTATTAGATTCTATTATATCTAACTAAAGAGGTTAGTTTATCTCTTTATTCTAGAAAGAGTTCTATTATATTCTTAGGATTAAAAAGAAGCTTTTAATAGTATTCTATCTATAGACTAATAGATAAAGCGAGATTATAAACTAATATATAGTCTAGCGACTAAGGCTATTTATCGACTACTACTAAGATAATTAGTCTAAACTCCTATTAATTATTAACTTTATAGTAGTATTACTACTATAGAAGATAACTAATATATCTCCTTTCTATATAGAAAGAGGATATAAACTAAGAGTATCCTTTAACTAGTAGATATTAGAGACTATAGACTAATAATAGTATATTAGCTAAGATAAGTAGTAGATAGAGGATATCTAGGAGTAGGATATTTATAAATATATAAATTACCTATAAAGTATCTAAGAGTAGATATAGTAGTAAGTAACTACTATATAAAAGCGATAATAGTACTAAGTAGACTACTATTATTATAAAGAAAACTTTAATATAGGAGATCTTATATTTATTATAATAAGAAACTAAAGGACTAATTAGCTAAGTTATAAGCTAATAAATTAAATAGTTAGTCCTTTTAAGATCCTAAAGAAAGTTAGAAGAGTTTATTAGCTAGAATTACCTAAGTTAATCTATATATATCTAATATTTATACCTAAGAAACTATAGCTTATATTAAATACTAACCCCCTACTAGGCTAGATATTAGATCTACCTCCTCCTCTAATAGTTAATAAATAGGATAAATAGGAAGTTAAGGAAATCCTTATAGTATATCTATACTATTAGAAGCTATAGTACTATATAAAGTGGCTAGGATATAACTAGGATAATAATTAGTACCTAATAAATAATTTTAAAAATACTCTAGAGAAACTACTATAATTCTACTAGACCTATCTAGACTTACTAGGTCCGCTAAAGTATCTTAATATCTAGGCCGAAGTAGCGTTAGAAGATAGGTTTAAAGTAGAGTACCTAGATAATAATAAACCTATTTAAATAAAGACCTAGAGGGCTAGGTCCTCTTAAAGAGAAGGGTAATATAACGGTTATTTCGGGGGCTAAGCTTTTTCGGCCGAAATACTAGAATAAGGACTATAGGATTTATAGAGGATTCTTTATTTATACCTAGACTTATATATTTATATCTAGAATTATATATTGAGTATTTTAGCCGAAATACTTATATGATATTGTAGATATCCCTAGGGAAGGAGTAGGGTTGAGAGGTCTTTAAGTTGTTTTCCTCCTCTCTCCTCTCTTCTCTTCTCTTTTTCCCTTCTCCAGTCTTGATACTTTCGTTTAGCAGTACAGAACGAGATGTCCTTTTTCTTTTTCTTTTGACCGTAACACTTACTAAGCGTTTATATAAGTACTATAGTAGGGCGACCGGTAAGTCGCTATCGAGATAGGAGTAAAAACTAGCCTATTAGAGTGCTACTTAGATAAATAAGGACTATTATACTTCCGTTAATAGGTATAGATACCGGATAATAAGCTACTATAAACTAATATTATCTAGAAGATCTACGACTCCTATATTATAGGGTACCCTAGTTAGGACACTATTTATTCGATACTATCTCGGCGTTTCTTCTAGCCTAGAGTAGTAAAGGATATATAACGATTCCTTCGGAATTATATAGTTTATAGAAGGAATATAGTGTAGAGAGATATAAAATATAGGTTATTAAAGCCGCTACCGATTCCCTAGCGAATCTAGGTAGAGATCTCGATAGACTTTATTATAGAGCTATCTCTAGTATAGGAAGATAGCACGATAAATTTACTAGTTATTGAAGACTAACTTATAAAGGGAGTAATTCTTATTAGTATAAACTAGATTATATCGGAGTATATAGCTAAGGCCTTCCTTATATATTTCTATATATATTATAGGCTCCTATTTATAATTATAAGTGACTAAAGATTATAATTTATCGGCGGATTTTAGCGAATTATATATAAAAAACTAGTAATTCGGCGCTAACTATCTACTACTTTCTATCTATAGTTAGATAGTATAACTAAGAGAGCGAACTAGGAAGTAAAATATATTATATATATATTTATAACCTATATATAAGATAATTAGAAAAGTCTATTATTAATAGTAGTAATCGCGATTAATAACCGCGATATATTATCTATAGGACTCTTACCTTTCTTCTTTATCTATAGTTATTATATTAACCCTTTAGAAATTAAAGATAGTAATACTAGGTCCTATTATATAATATAACTACTAGTTACTAGTAAATTATTTATAGATTAGTTATAAGAAGCTACTAACTAGGTATAGTTAGTAATTATATTTATATAAGAAATATAGTAAGAATATATAAATCGAATTTATTAGGCTATATTAATATATTAAATAGGCGATTAAGTTTAGTTAAACTTATAAAATATATAATTATAGTGACTATCGAAAAAGTTCGACTAGATTTATATATAATATTAAGTTAAAGAAGTACCGACGCTATATACTATAAAGCTAAATATACCTACTAGAGTATACCCTATCTTTTATATTAAGTTAATCCGACTAGCGGTATCGGATCTATTTCCCTCGTGAATTATAGACGATTCGTAGCCGCCCCCTATACTAGTTAATAGCGAGCTAGAGTACAAAGTTAAAGAAATATTAGCGATATATAAAAGGAGAGTTAAGAGAGGCTTATAGACGGAAGTATTAGTGAAATAGGCTAGTTATACAGAGACTATATAGGAGAGGCTAGATATTGTTAGAGAGTGCTCTATACTAGATATATATAAGTAGCGATTTAGCCCTATATCGAGGCCTACCCGGCCCGAACTCGATGCTGATAGCGATATTGTACCGATCATGACGCTGAAAGTGAGGAGGGGGTACTGTAACGGGCTGAAGCCCGGCCTAGGTCACGTGAGGCACGTGCCCGGTTCCCACACAAAACCCCAGAACGCACGATAATAGTTTCCTTTTAGCAAGATTATTGTAAACAGCATGTTCGCCTAGCCCAATTGAATCAATTCGGCTACAGCCCTTCACATCATAACCCTTTTATAATACTATAAATCATATGATCTTGCTGTATGCCCTACTATACTATATACCAACAACGCTGAACGGATCAGCCTTATAAGGAGTAGCATAGATGCTTCTGATTCGTTCTCACTATTCTGATTCCTCATTGAAATCGAAAACAAAAAGATATTAGGTAAGTAGAAGCTTTACCCGTGACCTAGGGAGATTATAAACATTACATGTATACGTACCAAATGTATAAAATACTGGTAATCTAAATATTTCTGCCTGCAAATTAAGTTTTGAGACACCGGCGTGTCGGACCTGCCGTACCTCGTCCCTCTCCGTATGTTACGGCGATGCCGACTCTACGCAAGCAAGAAAAAGCCCGACGAAGAGTGCATATCTAACTAGAGCATCAACTTTCAAGATTCAAAGGTGGGAAAAGAAGGGGAGGAAGAGCAAGAGCGAGAGATGAGGATTTATGTAGATAGTCCTCACTTGAGCAAACATCGAAAACGGAAACTAGCAATCATCCCATCGCATATCTCTCCCATTGTACCAAAGATAGCAAACACCCTTCATCTAATATCAGCAAATATGTCAGATCGTGACACCCGTATTCAATATTCTTGTTTGAATACACGCCTCGTTTACTCAAGCACGGACCAGCATTTGAAGAAGCATCCTTGTAACAATAATCAGGCAAACGGGGGTGGTCTGACCTTAATGGGGCTGGCTAGTTTGCCTGTTTTTGATAGTGGGGTAGATAGGAAGAAGGATTTTTTTATGTGAGGGCAGATAGGAATACGTATATATAGATAGAACCTTGTATCAACTTCATTTCCGGGTATAGTGGTTTCAACGCATATCACATGATGCTATAATCAATTTAGGCGCGGTCAAGAATAACCAGGGATGGATTACCACGTTGAAAATGACAGGGCAAGAAGGAACTGCGCCAAGTGGGAAGTATTCTTAGAAAAACCCATGTAGTATCGCCATGTTATGATGATATCATGTTGTTTATCATTTTGTAGGTAGAAGTAAAATTTAGACTTTGAGTTGCATGTGCACAAAAATCAATTGTAGTTATTTAGTTAGTTAACTATGGATCTGAGGTATATATAACTAGGCAGTCATTCAGCATGCGTTCCAACATTGGAAAACCATCCACATCTATTATGAGTCACACTTGAAGATGCTATTTGATTGGTACCACCTGATAGTTTCTAACGAGGAAACAGGAATTGTAAATTCTCCGAGTCAGATTGACCAAGCAAAGTAAAAGCAAAATGACTCTTTCTGAATAGAATTGAGAAAGCTGAAAGATTGCACTACAAGAACATCAAAGATAAAAGATCTACACTAATAGATCACATGGGACAGGGGTGGGTGCTCTATGATGATTGGACTACTCCTGCAGCCGGTCTTATTAGGTGATTGCCCGCATGGAATGTTGTCATGTGGCAGCGGGACTTTAGGGCAGGAAAGGGAGAGGAGGAGAGTAATGGAAAGATCGAAACTCAGGCTTTAGCTATCTAGTACTAGTACGTCCTTGGCCAAGTTACTAACCATGTACATCGAGGTACCTAGTACTCCCGATACTTTTCAACTGTGGTTGATGAGGGGGTTTATACCATTACCGTACTGAAAATAAAGAGGGGAAACCAAATGATGAGATCAGCTGGTCTTCTTTCAAAATGACGCCCAATCTCCTCCCCCCTCAGATCCCTTGATGCCCGCTCTGATGCCCTCCACTAATCCTATTCCAGCCAGTCCATTGGTCTCATGAGCCTTGGAGAAACTCGGACTCTCCATCGCTAAGCGCCACCCCGCAGTTTATCATCACCCTCAGCCCCATCCCAACTGACTCACAGTTCGCTTTCAATCCCGGATCCTTACTCGATTTCCCTCCCCCCGCCTCTCTCTCTCTCTCTTATTTTTCCGTCTTTGTTTCTCTCCATAGGTCCCCTTCATTTGGTCCATTCTCCATCGATGGACCATTACTCTCTTCATCATATTGACTCATTCGGCCATTGGAGCCTTAACGCCGAGACTTAGGTCAGATTTGGCTTATCGCCACTCAGAGAGACAAAGAGGTAGACCTGACAAATCACCTGTTTCGCCCTGGTGATTCAACTTCCATTGAGTTCCATAAACACTCCGCTCATCAGCTTTCGCCATCCATCTTCTCACTTCATTGCCTGGTGTATTCATCTCCCCCCTCCCCCAAACTTCCTGGAAACCGTTGCCCTGGACAACATTGACTACTTTAACCTTCCCATCGCCAATTATCGCTGGCCAAGCGGTATCTAATCTGGAATGACTTCATCTACTGGCTGGCAGCCAGCCAAACAGCCTCCCACCATGCATCGTCTCCCATCCGTTTCAAGCCTCATGTCACCCCCCGAGACCAAGCCACTCGAGAGCTTTGCTACTTCAATTTCGCCATTTGTAAAGCCCCGAGAGTCTTCCCCCGGTGACATCAAGCTCCCACCTATCTCGGTTAATCGAAAACGGACGCAGTCAGAGATGGACCTCCCATCGCCACCTGTGACTCCGTACACAGGGAACAAGAAAAGCAATTCACATGTGTCGGATCAAATCGAAAGGGAGGTGGGATCTCCCAGAGACCCTCTCCTTTTCCCTCGCCAGGATTCCATTACTGACGCTGCCGCCGATGAGCCGCTGTTCGGGCCCGTTCACCCTGCTTCTGCAGAGGCGCTCGTGGAAAGCCACATTGATTCTCATATGGCAATGTTTCGCAATAAGTCGAACAAACCAACACGAGATGAATATCTTCTGGCGCTCTCCTGTGTTCCTATCGTTTCAACCCAGTATAATCGCAACCCGGCTGCTTGGGCTCGGGAGGAACGGGAGACACTGGAGCGTCAAATGGCCATGATGAACCGCCATCGGCCCGGAGATTACGAGCCTAAGTTGAAGAAGATCGCCCCAGCCCCTGCGAAGAAAACAGGAATTCAGCCGCGCGCGCAGCGTGTCCGGGTCAAGCGCACCCCTAAATCCACACCCAAACAGCAGGTGTTCGACACCTTTGATACCCCACAAACCCCGATCATCAAACCGCGTGCCCTAGGCACGAATCGTGACGACACCGATTATCACTCACTCAAGGACTATTCTCCGCCGGCGGAAACGCTAGGGAACAATGCTAAAGCATTGAAGGCGGATTGGAAAGGGCAGATGTTGGATTTGAGCAATGACCCGGACAGACACATGCTCAGTCCGGCCGAGCTCAATCTGGCCTCCACCCTCAGACTGTCATGTGCGACCTATTTATGCAGCAAGCGTCGTATCTTCGAAGCTCGGGTTCGAGCTCTCGGTGTGGGCAAAGAATTCCGTAAGACGGATGCTCAGCAGGCTTGCAAGATCGACGTGAATAAAGCCAGCAAACTTTGGACTGCCTATGAACGTGTGGGTTGGTTTGATGCCGAATATTTCCGTCAATATCTGGTGTGATATGACAGCCTGCTTGTGCACGACGCCGTGGATTACGATGCCGCTGATCCATGACCCCTATGTCTCTCCCCCCCTCATGAGCCACCAAGACATCATATCCGTCAACTGACACGACCTCAGTGTCTACAAATGCGAAGTACAGCTCACGACTATTAATCCATCCTGCTGCACCTGACCAAGTCAATGCATGGGTGCTTACAGGATTCATTCTTAAGTCTGCCTTTCGGTTCTCTTCACTTGCTACTTTGTTTTTCACGACTTTCTATGACACGTTCTTTCCATTCAAGATTCCCCCTTGTTGTTGTCCTTTTTTTGCTTCACTTTACTCCCTTGTTCTATTCCCCCTCTCCCCTTCGCATACATGGGTTTGATCTTACTCTTCAACCTGGATTGCTGGCCATGGCGTTAGGTGCTTGAATTTCCATTTAGTCTAGAATGGCAGGCTTGGTTAGCCATGGGGTTTTTTCTTTTCGTCTTGCACTTGATCTTGCTTCGTGGTTCTCCCTTTCAGAACGTCAATAGCACATATGATAAGGCTTGATACCCTGACCTGATATGGTATTCCTACATTGAATTGAACATGAATTGAAATTGAAACCCATATTAACCTGATCTAAACTATTAGTTGATCGAGTTTGTAGTGTACTAAAGAAAAAGTAGAAAGAGTACATTAAATCATACATTTATACATTTATACATTTGATGTACGGTGTTTCTAATTTAAACCAAGCTAAAGCGGTGGGGCGCGCGCAATCGTAATCCTCCGACAGTCCGGCGCCACCTTTCTTTGACGTATCCCTTGTCTTATCATCCTTTTGCTTGACTTCCATCTCGGCCCAGTTCCTCTCCTAAAACATATTGGAAAGTGGAAGTGGAAGCCATGTCTCAGGATGGGGTGACTCGTGCTGAGTCCATTGAGGAACAGCGTACGAGGGACGATGGTGACAAAAAGCCAAAGACTCGCCGACCAGCCAGTAGGTTCTGAATGGAATTTCATCAAGCCTTCGCTAAGACTAACCATCTCATTCAGATACTGCTTTTCGCCAGCAACGACTGAAAGCATGGCAGTAAGCTTGAGATTTATAGTGTTGTTCTGCCCAGGATACGTTGGTGCTAACCCTTCGCCAGACCAATCTTGACCCCTAAAAGCGTTCTGCCTCTGTTTTTCATCGTTGGCGTTATTTTCGCCCCAATCGGTGGTGTTCTCCTCTGGGCAAGCTCTCTAGTATGCCTAATTTCATTCCGCTGTGCTCGACCACCTCTGACGATCCATGTGCTTAGGTCCAGGAAATTTCGATCGATTACTCCGACTGCTCCACCCAGGCACCGACCAACGGCTATGGTTACGTTCCTCATTACTCCGCGACTTTCAAGTCATCCAAGCCTTTTACGCCTCCCAGCTGGAGAAAGTCAAATGATTCGGGCGCCATCACTTGCCGTCTTCTTTTCGAAATTCCCAACGAGCTGCCAGCACCTGTTTTCATGTACTATCGCCTCACCAACTTCTATCAAAACCATCGCCGATATGTTGCCTCGCTGGACCTGAACCAGCTGAAAGGAGATGCTGTCTCCTACAATACAATCAAGGGTGGCGCGTGCGACCCGTTGGCGGTCAACACCACTGCTCACAAGGTCTACTATCCATGTGGCCTGATCGCAAACTCGTTCTTCAACGACTCCATCATGCAGCCGTTGGTTCAAGATCCGAATGAAACCGATAACGAGCCTACCTTTTACGAAATGACTAAGAAGGGTATTGCGTGGGACAGTGACAAGGAACTCATCAAGCAGACGAAATACAACTTGGATCAAGTGCTGCCACCCCCCAATTGGGCTTGGGCCAGCCAAGATGGCGTGTATAAAAGTATTCCCAACCTGCATGAAAATGAAGATTTCATGGTTTGGATGAGAACAGCTGGTTTGCCATCATTTAGCAAGCTATCTCGCCGTAACGACACACATGGCATGCCTGCTGGGACTTATGCGATCGACATTGGTGATAGTATGTTCTCTATGACTGCCTTTTTTATTTGCCTTTGCTAATTGAATATCAGATTTCAATGTCACTAAATATGCTGGAACGAAATCGATCTTGATCTCTACTCGGACAGTTCTTGGGGGGAAGAACCCTTTCATGGGCATCGCCTATGTAGTCGTCGGTGGAATCTGCGTACTTCTCGGTGCTCTCTTCACTGTAGCACATTTAGTGCGTCCGAGGTATGACTTTGCTCTTAAGACAGAGTTGCTCATGGAGAACCAACAGGCTAACTTTCTGGATCTATAGGAAACTTGGCGACCACACATATCTTACTTGGGATTCAAACCAGCCGAGCACTGCTGTCGCAACAGGACGGGATGATAGGTTTGGCTCCAGTGCCCCTTAGTCATGTTTCACTTTCTTCTGTTTGTTCTGCTTTGGCGTTGTTCTTTCTCCCTCTCTCTCTCTCTCTCTCCAGAGTGTTCCAATACTATTCAAGTATTCAATGTTCCAATCATGTAAATAATCCACTGGGATTTCCGAGGAATTGGTGTTTAACAAGGTGTTACCTGTATCTAATTTGACATTGCAGTTCAACGACATTCTTTTCTGAGTCTTGTGGTGACCTCATCCGGTTCGAGAAAGCTCAGAAAGTCCGACATACCAATCACCTTAGTTCTTACGCGCTCTTCCTAGGCTGATCATTCATATGCTCACATCCCTTGCTCATGACATGCATTCCCGTGTGACGCCGCATTCCTTCAGATCATGGAATTGGGCCATGTTGATGGCATGTTTAGGGTTAAGGAAATCCCAGCCATATGCCTATGATACGACAGATTGGTGTATTTCAAGACTGAGGAGTTTCATGTCATTTCTTTCTATTTCATTTCAAGTCTTACCTCTTGCTTTTTGGTTCTCTCTCTTTTTACTTCATTCACTCGTTTAGTTTCTTTTTTAATCATCCCTATCCGTTCTCTTCACTGAAACAGGTGTAAAGGGGGAAGCACCAATACACTACCACAGGGGCCCCCAACACCAAGATGGTCTGTCGCTCATTCTTCCAACTTGTGGTCCTTGTCACAGCCCTGTCCCTGCATGTTGAGTGCAGCCCCCTTACTATCCAGAAAAGAGGTGCCTGTGCCACTGAAGACCCTGGTCCAGATTTTGTCCTTGAAGTAGGCCGCCTAAAGTCGGATGAAGCAGAATTAGGCAGTTCGCAGGCCAGGAAAGCTCCGATTGAGATCGATACCTGGTTCCATATCATCAGCAGCAAGTCAGAGACTGCTCAGGTCTCTGATGATATGATCAATTCACAAGTCAGTTTTGCCTTTTCGTTCAACAAGCATTGTTGGTGCTAATTCATGTTTACCCATAGCTCTCTATTCTGCAACAATCCTATGCAGACTCTGGCATTTCCTATAGATTGCAAGGCGTGACCCGTCATGTCAACGATAAATGGGCTAGTAATGCGGATGACATGGCTATGAAAACAGCCCTTCGTAAAGGAAGCTATCGGACATTGAACGTTTATTTCCAAACCGATCTCCAGGCTGCTCCTGGGCAAGCAGGGCGCGCTTTCGAACAAAGGGGCGCAAGCAGCAGCAATGACCTGGCATCGAGTGTCCTTGGATTCTGTACCTTACCTGATCCGAGTGTCAATGCCAGTAGCCCAGCCTCCCACTATGTGAAGGATGGCTGCAATGTTTTGGCCAAGACAATGCCCGGTGGCTCCCTGGATCTTTACAATCGTGGTGGGACTGCCATTCACGAAATCGGTCACTGGAATGGCCTTCTACATACATTCCAGGGAGAATCTTGCTCGGCAGATAATCCTGGGGATTATATAAGTGACACACCACAACAGTCCACTCCGACAGATGGGTGCCCTGCCCGGAAGGATTCGTGCCCGGACTCTCCTGGGCAGGATGCGGTCCACGACTTCATGGACTATTCGTCTGACGTGTGCTATGAGCGATTCACTCCCGGACAGGGACAACGCATGCGAAGTATGTGGACCTCGATGCGCGAGGGGAAATGATGCGACAGTGTTTTGCTTGCGTTCTGTCTGTTTTCCGCGACCTTGGCCCCAGATGATGTGAATTTTGTCTCGTTTCTCACTTCATAGGTGTCTGTTATAGACAACAGTCTCTTCCATCGCTTGGTGATCAACACTGACTGGCAACAAGCCAGATATAATTATGTATATCTGTATGTTTATAGGCAATATCTGACGCTAGAGACAACCAATCTAGTCTGACGTTGATGCTGCAATCGTGATATATACTACCTTTAGAGAAAAGAGGACTCTGAATGGATATGATTTGAACCTGAATAAAGTACAGATGAACGACTACCTATCCTCCTGATTAATACCACGACTTGTGTCTGTCATCCCCTTGCCACCCAGCAATTTCCCGTGTCAAGTCTGCATTTGCAATGTCAACGGGCCGAAAAGAGGCAATGAGAACAGTGGCCCAACGTTATCGTCAATCATGAGATAAAGCACGAAAGACAAGGCACACACAACACGCAAGAAAGCGACGTTTGGTGCCCTAGTAAAAATGGACCTCATGTTCGATTAGCGTTTGCGTTTTGTCCCACGATCGCTCTCTTCGAGGTTGGTCTCCTTGTCTTTACGTTTCGCCTTTTCCTCGAGTTCATCCCAGTCCTCACCACTCTCTTCGTCACCGCTGAACTCTTCTTCGCTGGCATCGGCGCTCGCATCATCGTCAAATTCACTGTCTTCTTCAGAACTCTCGTCTCCAGCTGCAAGCTCCGAGTCGGATAGCTCGAAAGCCGACTCCTCCTCCTCATCTGAGCCGTTCTCAGAGTCCGATTCGGCAGACAAGAAAGACCAGCCGCCATCAGCGAAGAAACCATATGGATCACTGACCACTGTCTTCATGATCGTGGTCCAGTTCAGGTTCAGTGGACCCTCGGTGAAGGCAATATCAACAGAATCAAGCCAGTCCTTGACACCCTCGAGTGCTTCAACGGGAATCGTGTTGATATGAACGGGAGTCCGGCGGAAATCTTTGAAAACAAAGACCATGTCGAAATTTTTGAGTCCAAACTGTGCACGTGTTAGTAGATTAGACTGATACAATGACAGTTCATGGAAGTAGTTACCTGGACTCTCTCTAGATGAGCAATCTCAATCTCATTCAGTGTGACCGTTGTGAAAGGAGGCTCAGTAAGCTGGACCAGAGCATCTGTAGTCGGTTGAATCAAGACGTTGGACCGATTCGGAACGCCAGTGAAACCGATCTCCCTGAAGGGGATATCGACATCAACACCCTCGTCTTTGCCAGCGTCTGCAATTTTTTCGGCAAAAGCCTTGAACTCACGGTCCAGCGCAGCTCTACGCCGTCTCTCTTCCTGTTCAGCCTCAAACTCTTCCTCATCTCCGTAGCGGTGCTTGCGCCGACGATTTCCAGTCTCGTCGAATTGCATTTCCGTGGCCTCGCGGTAGAACTGGATGTCCTTTGTCTTCCGCTTTCCAATCATTATCGGTGTTTTGAGATGTACATGAATCAAGACAATCAATTCATGGGCGCATGGTTGGAAGAAGAGATGCTTGACGTTGCTGAAGAGCACATCAACATGCTCATTGCGGAAAGGCGATAGGTACCGAAGACCATTTTGATGAATCTCGACTTCTCCGGGAACGCGCTTTCCGTCCAAAGGAGGTCGCAGGTAAACGTCAGGGAGTTTCACTGGGCGTCGGTTTCTGATTTCAACCAGTTTATCCTGCTCGACGACATCTTCCATTTCCTTCTTCTCCTGCTCTCGGCGTAGAGCCGTCTTGCGCAGTTCAGTGATATCTTGGGCAACTCGTGCAAGACGATCATTGTCCTTGGACCGGAGAGTGAGGTTGCGGACAAAATGGGCCGACAAATCCTCAAAAGGTTGGTCATCTTTCCGGCCAACACCCTGGCCCGGCGATAGGAAGTTGATACGTAGGTAGGCATACTCTCCCTCGTCGCTTTTGCTAGCATTTTTTATGGTGTTGACGTGGAAGGGAACAGGTCGGCCCATGATAGGCACAATCACAGTCGAAGTTTTCAGGTCGACATAAACTGTAAGGTCCTTGACCTTCGCAGGCAATTGGTTGTCTCGCTTGTAAGATTCAAAGCGCTTGAACTTCTTTTGTGCCACCCCATTATCATCTCCCGTGGTACCAGTGAACCGCTCCAGGCCCTCCTTTGTCTTCTTCGCAGCTAGCTCTTTCTGGTGCTCCCGACGACGAGCTTCAGCCCCTTCATTGACCTGGGTGGGCCGTTCAGCACGAAGTTTCGTCCTTGTGACGTTTCTACCAGCAATAGCGCTGGACTTCGTCTCCTTCTTCTCTTTGACGGGCTTCTCGGGCTCTTCCTCATCGCCGAAATAGAATGAGATTGAGTCCATGTCGATACCAGCGTCTTTGGTGAAAATGTGAGGCCCGCTTTCTCCAACACGGATCGTATCAGTGATGACCATAGAGTATCCGCCATTCTTGGCGCTCTTCGAGTCTGGATCCTTCACATCAGTCAGTCCAATCGTGATAGACAGTGTCATGCCATTCTTCAAGACGCGGTTGTTTTTGGAATTGAGGACCATGTTGGCATCACGCAGCTCAATTCCGATGCCCGCACCAACATTCTTCAGGAAATGTGCCTCCAATTCGGGTTTCTTAGACCGAACGAGACCCATAGCCTTGTTGTAAACATCTTTGGCTACCACGCCATCCCGGATCTCTTTCATGGTGGCTTCATGAAGACTCAGCAAAAACGCATAATTCGCTTCTTGTGATTTAGTGGGATCAACCAAATAGGTACGCGCAATGAGCGAACTATATGTCTTGTACCTGATTCCGAAGCTGGATAAAATGATGCCCGGTTCGAGGTTTCTGCTGTCGGGTGTCGCTGTGAGTTTCAGATCGTAGACGCCTCCGCTTTGAATTACAGGCCCGTAAGCCCAGTCAATCTGCTGAGGGTCGAATTCTGAGGGTAGCCGGGCCAGTTTGTTGAAGAATTTCGCATCGTCAATCTTATTATCAACCTTTGCAGCGAGGGCCTTGTGTGTCATTTTCTTCTCTTCGTCGAGCAGACGGGACATCTCATCGACGAAGTACTCTGACATCAGGCCACTGCATGCTCTGGAGGCATTGCGAATCGAGACCTTGGTATTGTGTTAGTGATTGTCGATTTTTCTCGAGCGCGCTGTCATAGGTGGACCAACCAATTCATCTGAATCTTTGATTGCGAAAGCAGCCGAAAGTGCGGGTGCTATGTCAACCTCCTCCACTTCTTTTGATATTTCTGCAAATGCACGTTTCCATTCATCTGCGAAGGGCCCTGAGGCCGTGCTCTTAGGCAAAGTCCCGACTTTGTTCTGCATCCGCCGTGGTTAGCCTAGAGAAAATCAAATCGGTGTTTAGAGCTCATCTAAAGCTCACCCCTGCACTTTTGATAACATCCAAGCATTTTTCGAATGCTTTCGTTTTCGTTTCTGGATCTTTGGTGGTGACCAAGATTTCAACTGGGATCTTGCCCCCTTTCAGTGGCTCGAGGTGTTTCGCTGTAATTCATCCCATCAGCTGTGACCAGCGCAACACTCTTGCATTGAATATCACCTTTCTTGGCTGTGGTGACCACATAGATCGATTCGATCGTGAGGACAAATAGCGTGGCTGGGAACTCATACCCGAGAAGCCAAAACTAAGGACGAAGACCAGTCAGCGGCACTGTCATCAAGATCCCGGCCTTCTTCAGAACCAGGATATAGCACAACGGGAGATATTTAACCCACATGCATGGCGTTGTTCTTCTGGAAAGAGTTCTCCTCGTCAGTTTTGCCCATCAAAATGACGATAGACCCTGCGTTGCCGAAGAGGGCATTGCCCGAGCGCTTGTCGGCCTTCCATGAGGCATAGAAACCAGAGAGGCGGTTGAAAAAGCTGTTGTCGTCAATGGTAATCTCCTCGGCCATGTTGGCGGTCTGATGCTAGCAATATTTGCCGCAGTAGGAGACTAGGTCGATGGTAAGAGAGCTTGACGGGAAAGTTTAAGAGGCGTTGAGGGTGTAGCAAAGTGAGAGATGCTAGGTATTGAGAATGGAGTAGGTAAGCTGATAGTGAATGCAACTTCCATGTGACAGCTGTGATGATGAAAGAGCGATAGACACCAACGGAGCTTGCGCTGGGAGGATTGATAAAAGCAGAAAGTGAAGTGCTGGGGAAGGGAACGCGAAAAGCGCGTTCTGACACTTTAGGTCTCAGTGGGCTACCGTATCAAATTATTACCACTTTCGTATTAGTGTCCTTTTCATTATTTCCTTCCTTTGGGTCCAACCTTAAAAAACAAAATATCTTTTGCTGACATTGCTCTCATTGAGCTTCTTTTCTTTTTTTTATCTTGGGGAAGGGCTCCGTCGTTTTTTTTTTTCCCCTCAGACTTTTTAGTCAACATGTCAGTGAGCTTACACTTGGTCACTCGATCCAGAACCATTCATACTCCTGCCTACATTACCCACACTCCAAATTTCGCTACACATCAGCATCGAGCCAGTCTCCCATTGACGACTCATGACTATCCCTTCCTACGATGTACACTGTGATTATTTGAGTCTATGAACAATGAAGTCACCAATAGCTCCCATCCTTCTCGAGCCCCACCTTGGTGAACTTCCGGGAAGTTCACACAGGACTTCTCGCAATGATGCAGCTACAGGAGCATCTGCAGCAGGCGTGCGTGCTGTGAGTGCGCAGATGGTTGCCTTCTATTTTAGGGCGCCGATTAAAGCTTTTTTTCGTACGCGTGTCGAGTATGTAGTGTCTGTGGGCGTCATGATCTTTGTGTTGACAATACCTTATCTAGCTATATGGTACATTCCCCCACCGCCTCCGATGGCTAAGAAGTACAATCGACTAATCACTGGTCTTTTTGACGGATTGTTTGCGACAGGCATTTGCGAGAGCTGTGAACCCCCGTGTTGCCGAAGGCAAATGGTCCCTACACACAACAACTCCGGGATTATTGCTCCATGCTGTTCGGACATATGGCTGGCGGTTCATCCCTAACCAGGTCCTTCCACCTTTAATGGCAAATGCAGGGTATGAATTTCCCTAGGGATACACCTAAGTATCAAGAGTTCTAACAAGGTTGACCAGTGTCGGCGCCGTTCTCTACACATCCTACCTCCAGGTTTTGGGGGCTCTACATGAACCAACGTCCCAAGGCGTTAAGCGAGTCTGGCCACCGGCTTCTCCTTCTGCAACCTTTGCTGCTGGGTTCACTGCCGGTACAATCCAGTCGATTGTAGCCGCCCCTCTGGACGCCTTGCAGGTCCGCTTCCAAACCAGTGACATGCTAGAAGGTCAGTATCGGAGTATGTGGCATTATGGTCACCATAAGCTCAAACAGATTGGCCTCCGTGGGGTCTTTGCAGGATGGAGCCTCTCGTTTATGCGAGACTCGCTTGGCTATGCTGTGTTCTTCTCCTCGTTCGAATACATCAAGTCGCAGTCCTACTACACTTTCGTTACATGGTACTACGGGTCCTTACAAGCCCATCATGTGGGCATGCTTTCATCATCCGAGTCTAGTGATCGTGGTGTGCCGCTCATCAAACCCCATTATGCATTGGAGCCCTGTTTCCTACTGATGGCTGGTTTTGTGGCATCGATCGCTCAGCAAACCATCCAGCATCCCCTAAGTCGTATCCAAGATCTTCATCTGGGTCGACTGAAATATCTAGATCATCAGGCCAGTTTCATACCCTCGAGGCAGAGGATGATGCAGCTATACTACCACGCCTACCAAGAGACCTTCAAGAGATGCAAGCGGAAGGCTGCGCGGGCCGGGGGCTGGCGTCCCTGGTTGTTTCGTGGGTTTATCGGGAGCTCTATCCGCCAAGTACCTAGCACCAGCGCCGGTTTGATCATTTTTGAACTGGTGCGCCGACGGTACGCAAGTCTCGCTGATGCTGTCCATATCCAGAGTGATGGATATGATATTCTTCTCACCTAATATGTTTTATCTGACGGGAACCTCTCATCTTCTCCCCTCTCAACTCTTTGTATCTATGCTATTCCGTTTATCGTTTGTTCAAGAGAGGGGACCCTTATAGACCTAGCATCACGCCCATACACATACGATACCCAACGTTCAGCCAAGCATACTCTATCCAAATCTTTAAAGCACCATCGTAGATGGACGTATAACTTGGAAGACGACACTGGAGCCCTCTATACCGATTCATCCATCAGTGATCAGATGTAGATATAGCCTTGGAAATACTTGACTATTGGACTTACCTCCGTAATATAGAGGCAAAAGCTTTCGACCTACATTCGAGAACTGTAAGAAGTTTCTCTTTATTGTTTAATTGGACCGAGCCTGCAAGGTACAAGTATACATTTGAAGTATAACTACATATTGTGACCGGATTCGAGTATACAAGTAAGTGGTGTCCCCGAGTGTAGGTCGCTATACCTACATAACTACCTAACTACATAATGTACATATATACATGGCTAGTGCATATAACCATTATATAGCTATATACTAATTATGTAGCCAGATGTTGGAAATAGGGTCCTTGTCCCATAACTAGTAACATCAATCGTCGATCCTTCCCGCTTTTGAGGAAAACCGTGTACGTATGCGTACAATACCACCCTTGGCATTGTACATGTATTAAGAACGATGTTCAGCTTCTCTTAGTTATACTTTACCTTTGACGTACTACAATCTATTTTCCCAAATATCTTTCATCATCTGATTAAACTCCTCTATATCTGTCGAGTGTTCCACACTATATTTGACTTTTGTTGGTGTAATGCTCTCTTGCTTGGCTTCGAGACCCCTTACATTTTGCCCAACCCCATCCCCTCCCCCGGATCTCCGCCTGAGCGTTACCCGTTTCGACGGCACCCCGTCATCCTGCGTCGGTGTGACTTTGCGTAGTCCTTGGTGTCCACTACCACATCGCCTGAGTGGTGTCGCCTCACCGTGACTCGTAAACCCCCAAGAAGTTGTGGTGCTGACTTCCTTGCGGAGAACCTCTTATCGATATCACCTGCATCCAAGATCGACACCGCATTCTTTTCCCAGAGGGCTGCGAGGTTCAGCCCGTCAGCATCGCCATCATTACTCCGATCATTTCCTCCCCACGCTCCTCTTACATACCCCTCCGGCCCTTACCCTCTGATTCCCGCGCCCCAACATCTTTGGCCAAGCCACTGGAGTCTACTAGCGAGAAGGGAAGTCGACGGTCCTTCCAGTCGTCTGCTCGCTCGGTTGAGTCTGACTTCTCAACCTGGTCAGACAGCGGTGACCTTGCCGAGCAGTTAACTGAAAGGGAGGATCCGCTGCAGGTCCACCTTCGCACATCTTCGGATCGACAGCTCTTGGGTCGAAAAGGGCGAAGGAAACAGCCCAAGCACGTACATTATTCTTCAGACTTGAGCAACGAGTGTTCTGTGACCGACATTGAAAAGATTCGAATACCAACCCCTCCCCCACGCCGAATTTCAACAGTTGAACGCGTGCTGGCTGCCATCATGACACCAAGAAACGGCCCGAATGCCCAGATGCATGGGTTGGTTGGAAAGCCGTTACTGTAAGTATCTCAATTTGGGATGCCGTGGTAGCATTACTGACTCCGAATACATATAGTTACTTCACGAGCGTTTTTGTATCACTGGGTGTCTTTCTTTTCGGCTATGACCAGGGCGTAATGTCTGGCATCATAACGTTCGTATCTCACTCCTCGAGGATAGACCTGTCACAGATATTGGGACCAGCACATGGCTAACAGATGCAGTGGCTGGTACTTCAAAGACTATTTCAACCAACCCTCTCGGGCTACCATTGGCACCGTAGTTGCGGTTCTCGAAATCGGAGCATTCATATCTTCCCTTCTTGTGGGACGTGTTGGTGATATTCTCGGCCGCCGAAAGACTATCCTTTATGGCTCTATTGTGTTCTTCATTGGCGGCGCTTTTCAAACATGTGCAACAGGCATTCCCATGATGATAGTCGGTCGTGTCATTGCTGGTCTTGGCGTTGGTGCCCTCTCCACTATCGTGCCAGTCTACCAGTCTGAAATTTCGGTATGTAGTCGCCAACCCTATCATCTTCCAGGGCAGTCGTTCCCCCTTCCTTTCGTGTAAGATGTGCTGATGAATCTCAAGCCTCCTCATAACCGCGGAAAGCTCGCATGCATTGAATTCACTGGCAATATAGCTGGATATGCAACCAGTGTGTGGGTTGACTATTTTTGTAGCTTCATCGATAACGACTACTCTTGGCGCCTCCCGCTTCTCTTCCAATGTATCATGGGTGCCTTGCTTGGAGTTGGCAGTCTAATGATATGTGAATCACCTAGGTGGGTATAGGCTTCCTTTGAAATTTATCTGGCTAACTCCTAGGTCCCTATCTAGGTGGCTTCTTGATAATGACCATGACGAGGAGGGTATGGTGGTTATCGCAAATCTTTATGGCGAAGGCGATCTTCTCAATGATAAAGCACGCCAAGAATACCGCGAGATCAAGATGAATGTTCTCGTCCAGCGTCAGGAAGGCGAACGATCCTATTCAGACATGTTCCGTCGGTATCGCAAACGTGTTTTGATTGCCATGTCCGCCCAAGCCCTAGCGCAACTCAACGGGATCAACGTGATCTCTTACTATGCTCCTCTCGTGTTTGAATCGGTACGACACGCTGCTTCTGATCTCGAAATCCTCACATCAAGGCCCCTTCTATCCTTACTCAAACAATGCTCAAATTGTCACAGGCTGATGCTGACCAATCTTGAATATAGGCCGGTTGGGCTGGACGGGATGCCATCCTTATGACTGGAATTAATGGTATTTCGTATTTGCTGTCTACCATACCACCGTGGTATCTTGTGGATGGCTGGGGTCGACGACCGATCTTGCTTTCGGGCGCTGTTGCCATGATGATTTCACTTTCTCTCATCTCTTATTTTATCTACATCGAAATTCCTGCTACTCCGACCTTGACGGTCATCTTCGTCATGCTCTATAATGCAGCTTTCGGGGCCTCTTGGGGACCCATTCCATGGCTGTACCCTCCGGAGATTTTGCCCCTGAGCATTCGTGCCAAAGGTGCAAGCTTGAGCACTGCTTCAAACTGGGCATTCAACTGGCTCGTTGGCGAGGTGACCCCTGTCCTCCAAGAGGTTATCAAGTGGCGGCTATACTTGGTCCATGCATTCTTCTGTGCATGTAGTTTTGTGCTTGGTAGGATCCCTCAGCTGCCCTTGGTCATCCGGCTAATGTCTGTTGTACTGAACTATTCCTACAGTTTATTTCTTGTACCCCGAAACGAGTGGGGTCCGCCTGGAAGATATGAACGCTCTTTTCGGCGATGCTTCCACCGCCATGCCCACACCCGCCACTCAAGGAGAGCGAGGTTCGCTGATGGGTGCCGGTTCACCCGTCCCGTCGCTTGACCTGCATCGGCAGTATGGTCAATTTGGAGCAGAGAATTCTATCCCTGGTCTGGATATTGATCCGCCGACTCCAAGTCATGAAGGGACCGGTAAACGCGGACGCTCAAATTCTCAACGGGGCAGCATTCGAGGCGAAGGAATCGGTGGCTGGATTTCAAGCATGGTTAGTCGAAATCGAGGAGGTGGCGCTGGCGCTCCTAGCAGTCAATATAGACGCCTGGAGCAAGGAGAAGGGGACGAGCGATAGAAGACCTACACAACATCCCATGGCTTGGATTTTGGTCACACATCTCTCCTTCGCATATACCTTCACTGGCGGGGTTTCTTTGTTGAATTCTTCGCCTCCACAATACATAGCCAAATCCTCGAGTTCTATGCTGTGTCCGCTGTCCTTCTTTGATCGCCTGTTTGTCATTTTTATAGTATAGATCTTGTCTCGCTGCTAGAAGCGATGCCTTGTTAGCATTGAGTCATCATTTTGGTGGGAACAAATCATGATTCATTGTCCACATAAGGCTTTTAGGTAGGATGCCTACATATGTTGATACCAAATAGGCGGATACAAGGTACATATATGTAGCTAGGTGCAGTTTGGTGATCTCAAGTTCTTCTAGTTATTCTAGGTACACATGTAGAACTACCTAGGTACGTCCATAATGTAGCTCCTACTGAAGGAAATGAAAAACGGAAGATATAAATGAGAATTAAGGCTGATGATCCTAAAGTTTATACGTGAACGGACATAAAAAGAGAGATATAAATAGAAGTTGGTCAAAAGGAGAAAAGGTTGTAAGGGCCACGTTCTGAAAACGGCCCGGGCTAAAAGTGGACTTGTTTATCCTCAGAGGCCACGGATCTCTCTTCTCCTTCTTTCCTTGGCCCACTCTCTCTGGCTTCTTCTTACTACATTTCTCCTTTTCCTTTCTTTTCTTTTTTACCATTGTTTGACTCTAGCATTGCTTTCGGTGAATCCGTCAGCATTGCTCTTCTATCACTCATTTGCTGTGGAGGGAAATGACTATGTTCTCCTAAGGCAACCTACCCTCTGTTATCGGTCTGGTCCTCACAACCATCAATTGTTATTATCACTACCATCCACGCCCAACCTTTCTCTTGAACACGACTTTCTTTTTGTTTCAAACACACCATGGCTGTCCTAGACACTGCCGTGAGCACAGGCGCCGAACATGATTCCGACCTTCGTCGGAGAAATGTCCCTGACACTAGCAAAGTGCATGTGACGGACTCAACTCGTCTGAACGAGAAAGATGCAAAGAAAGCTAAATTGCAGGTGAGAATACCCCGGGTCAACCCCCCCAATTACCCACCTGGCCATCTGCATGGATTATTAACACACCCCATATCATAGTCCCCCTCATTTCTCCATGTGCTCGCTAGGTGGGAACCGCTATTCGCCCCCATCATCTTGACTGCCCTCGCCCTCTTCACCCGCCTCTACCAGATCGGCCGTTCCAATATTGTGACCTGGGACGAGGCTCACTTCGGTAAATTTGGCTCCCACTATCTCAAACGCGAGTTCTACTTCGATGTCCACCCACCTTTGGGGAAGATGCTAGTTGGCCTGTCCGGTTATCTTGCCGGATATAATGGGTCTTTCGAATTCAAGTCCGGCGAGAAGTATCCTGAAGATGTGAATTATACCTTTATGCGAGCTTTCAATGCTGCCTTTGGAATAGTTTGCGTTCCTCTTGCCTATTATACTGCGCGAGAACTGAACTTCCGCCGGGCCACAGTCTGGTTGATTAGCCTCATGGTACTTTGCGAGAATTCCTATGCGACAATATCTCGCTTTATACTTCTTGACTCAATGCTGCTTTGCTTCACATTTACTACTACGATGTGCTGGGCCAGGTTTCATCGGTTGCAGCATGCCAGTTTCTCACTGGAATGGTACACCTGGCTTTGTTTGACTGGCTTGAGCATTGGATGTGTCTGCAGTGTTAAGTGGGTCGGCTTTTTCTGTACCGCTCTTGTTGGTCTCTACACCATCGATGATCTGTGGAACAAATTCGGTGATCTGAAGATGCCACAGGTGAGCGCGCCTCCTTCCAGTCCTATTCAGGTCAATTACTGATCATTTGACAGGCCGTGCTTGCAAAACACCTGGTTGCCCGAGTTGTGGGATTGATTCTTATCCCAGTCCTGGTTTACATGTTTTCTTTCTATCTGCATTTCCTGGTGTTGGCTAACAGTGGACCTGGGGATGCCCAGATGAGCTCCCTTTTCCAAGCAAACCTACGAGGCACCGAAGTCGGCAGGGACAGCCCTCTTGAGGTTGCAATTGGATCGCGTGTCACTCTTAAAAACATGGGATACGGTGGAGGGCTTCTGCACTCTCATGTCCAGACCTTCCCGGAGGGATCTATGCAGCAGCAGGTCACTTGCTACCACCACAAAGATGCCAACAATGACTGGTTCATCTACCCCAACCGCCAAGAACCAGATTACGATGTCAATGCTGATTTGCGATTCATTGGTGATGGCGATGTCATTCGGTTAATTCACGGACAGACTGGCCGTAACCTGCATTCCCACGCTATCCCAGCACCCATAACTAAATCACACTACGAGGTCTCATCGTACGGAAACATCACCATTGGAGACGACAAAGACCACTGGAAAGTGGAGGTGGTCGATGATGTTGCATCCCGGGACCGGTCTAGGATTCGGACACTCACTACAGCTTTCAGGCTCCGCCATCCGGTCCTGGGCTGTTATCTTCGGGCAGGAAACGTCAATCTCCCTCAATGGGGCTTCAAGCAAATTGAAACAACCTGCACCAAAGAAAACAAACCTGGCGACGTCTACACCCACTGGAATGTTGAATCGCATACTAATGATCGCCGTGAGCCCATCTTTTTTTCTCTTTCTATTATTAGTCGGCCTGATCAGACTCGCTGACTTATACCTAGTGCCCCCTGGTGATCCTGGCTCTTATAAATCACCCTTCTTGAAGGATTTCATCCACCTGAATGTGGCCATGATGACGTCCAACAATGCTCTTGTTCCAGATCCTGATAAGCAGGATGACTTGGCTTCGAAGTTTTGGCAATGGCCGATCCTGAATGTCGGCTTGCGCATGTGTTCTTGGGATGACAGTGTTGTCAAGTACTACCTTCTCGGAAACCCTCTGGTCTATTGGGGAAGCACTGCCAGTCTAGGTGGATTTGGTCTTCTGTTCCTTTGGTACCTTTTACGCTGGCAAAGAGGGTACAAGGATCTCAGCAACGAGGAAATTAGTCACATTCACTACTCCGGGTTGTATCCGGTCATTGGATGGGTCTTGCATTACCTTCCCTTCATCATCATGGCCCGTGTGACTTATGTTCACCACTACTACCCGGCTCTCTACTACGCCATTTTGAACTTTGGCTTCTGCATCGATTGGGTAACGCGGAGGATGAACCCCAGAGTTTCTGCGGCATTGTATGCCTTGCTCTACGTGACCATCATTGGATTATTCATTCATTTCCGAGCGATCGTGTTTGGAATGGAGGGCTCCAACCAGCAATGGACTCATTTACGCTGGCTACCCGGATGGAAAATCGCGAATGAGAACTGATGACGCGCCGTTTTGTGACGGGTGACCTTTGCTTTCTAGCTGGTGTTGATCTCACCAAATCCTCGAATGGCCTCTGCACGCCTAGAGAGGACCTGTATTAGCCCCATATAATTCTGCCTTTACGTTAACTGTCTATCTAACAATGATATCTGCAACGAAAATGCAAAGTTGTTGAAGCTACTCTCTGGCTGACAGTCATGGTCATGGTCACGCTCAATACCTGGTAGTAGTGTAGATAAATATGAACATCAGAAGCCGTGTCGTCCAGCTTGGCTGACACTATTAATACGAACCCTGCTTGGGTGAATTCAGCAACACCCCCCGGTCCAACCATTGCCACCTCTGCGCATTGCATCGTCCATGCCCAATGTGATGGTTCTAGGCACTCCCGCGTTTGCTCCTCCTGAGGCACCGAATCCTTTCACGCCGCTCCGTCGATCATTGAGGTCATATGCTCCCATTTCAATGTTACGATAGATTCTCTCGGCAACTTCCAAGAACGCTCGTTCGACGCCATCCCCAGATTTGGCGCTCGTTTCAACATAACGAACCACATTATTCATGCGACACCATTCCTCTGCCTCCTTTTCGGTAACCTGCCTTTGGTTTGACCCAGAAGCGGCCCCGGTCAGATCGGTTTTATTACCAACTAAAATAACGACGATGCCATCTTCCGCAATCTGCCGTAGATCGTGCAGCCACTGGGTACACGATGTAAAGGTCGAGCGCCTGGATATATCAAAGACTAGAAGAGCCCCGGAAGCGCCTCGAAAGTACGACCGGGTGATAGACTTGTACGTCTCCTGCCCAGCGGTGTCCCATAGGGAAAGTTTCATGCGCTTCTGACTGGGGGAGCCTTGTGGCTTTCGTGGAGGGGTAGGAAGACCGGAGGTGACAGACGCTTCCGGGGATGCATCACCCGTCGACGCCCTGGAAGCAGGCTCATCGAGTTCAAGCTCTAGTGATGCCGGAGGACCAACTGGGACGACTCGCGAACCAAACTCAACTCCGATGGTCACATCATGAGATGGGGAAAAGCGGCCTTCACAAAGCCGGACAGTGAGCTGTTGTTTGATTAGCGAAGCTGCTTAAGCAAGGTCAAAGATAGATAGATAGCACTTACGCTGGACTTGCCGGTGCCAGAGTCGCCAATGCAGACAAGCTTAGCAATATAATCCCATGGCTGTGACATGGAGAGAGAGAGCAGATAAATCCAAAATCAAAGATGGGGAAAGCAAGCGGAGATGGTCAGTTTACTTAGAGTTGGAGATGGTTATCAGCTGAGTCATCTATCAAGCCTGACGTGCCCGTATGACGCTTTTACCAGCGTGACCCTCTTACGACCTTAAGTCACTTCATCTTCGGATGTTGCTTTTCACCTTTATTCTCTTTTTCCTTTAGATTCGACATATCACAAAGAAATCCAGTCTTTCTGTTCTACATCTCTCTCCTTCTCTCTACCCCTCCCCACTTCCTTCCCTCTCCAATCCCGACCGTACTTGATTCACTCCCATATTCCAGTGGTTATCGGGTTATCACTGGCCTATCCACTCACCGTATTTCCCTTGTTGCAAGAACAAGCCATGTTCTCCGAATGTAGGCGCCGGGAGATCTTGGAATACTAGAACATATTGCTAACATTTCTTCTTAGATGCTTCACGATTCCTTGCTCAGTCACAATCACGAATAACGCCTCGACCAGATGAGATTCAAAGGTCAGGCCGTAGCCGCCCTAGTCAACATCAAGGCAATCCTCAACATCCCTCATCGCGTTCTTTCTTACGACCTAGCGACCCTTATCGGTCGGGTGCATCCCAGATATCTCACTTTCCTTTTGCTTCCCGTGGCTCCGTTCAACACGCCCCTCTCTTCTTCAGTGCTACCGATGAATTTCGAGAGGAAGATGATGAAACGGAACGTGAACGCGAGATTGCTGATTTCTATGCTCTCCAACGGTCAAGGCGGCATTTTGGCGATAGCAACTTGAAGGACTCCTCGGAACTTGAGGACTCGGAACGTTCGGCATTCGACGAGGAAAGTGCAATGTACGATGATCGTCCAGGCAATGGAAAAGGCATCAAGAGCTCATGGCGAGGAGATAAAGGTGTCTCTGCTGCTCGCCCATTCCCTATCGAATCTGTGGCAGAAACTGCAGAGCACGAAATAGCATCTACCAGTCCTAGCAGTAGCAAGGTTCGAGGCCACCTAGTTGACATTGGTTTGGAGGATTCCCTACGCGTCGACAATGACGATGACCAGGCGTTGTCCGGTCCCGGTGCTCAGGACCCACCCGTGCAACGATTTCGAGTACAAAATCCAACGAAGGATCCCTCTGCGCCCAACATACCAGGGCCTGCAGTGGAGCAGACTGGGCTGTTATCGTCAAATGGCCCACGGCCGCCTAGCCCAGCGAGCTCATTGCCTACATCGATATCACCGTTGGCCTCAGAGAATATGGTACACGACGCCTTCTGGGGTCAGTTGTTTTTGATATCTCTCGCAGGATTGTTTGCTTCAGCGTTTCTCGTGTATCTTCACACATCTACCCCATCTGGCGACAAATCAAGATGGGGCGATACAATATACATGACCGTCCATAGGTCTTTCTTTCTGCTCGGGATATACACGGTTGTATCTGTCCTCGTTTCCCTTCTCTGGTTGGCCTTACTGCGATCCTATGTGCGACTGTTGGTCCACATGATTCTAGTCGCCGTCCCGATTATTTCATACTCTTTTTGCTTGTATCCTTTCATCTCAAGCTTCAAGGGACCATGGCATGGGATGAGTATCCAAGACAAGGCAATGAGATGGGGCTCTGCGGTTCCGTTCCTTGTGGCCACTCTGTGGATTTACAATGTTTTGCGTGGCCGCCAGTCTATCGGGAAAGCTATAGGAATACTGGAATTCGCCTGCCGAATCTTAGCTGCCAATCCCGAGCTTCTTGCTCTTGGTCTGGGTGCCTTGGTCTGCGTTGTTTCCTGGACGTGGATATGGATGTTGATGTTCACTCGCGTCTTCTTGGGTGGTCATCTTGTCAGCTCAAGATCGTTCATTATTGACGTAGGTAGCTGGTGGCTCGGTATCTATTTTGTTATGGTTTATCTCTGGTCAATCGGCGTCATCGCGGGCATCCAGCGTGCCGTCACGGCTGCAACCGTGAGCCAGTGGTATTTCCACCGGTTGGCCACACCCGCACCCACCTCCAGGCAAATTGTGCAGGCAGCCCTCGTACATGCTACCACAACGCTCTTTGGCACCATCTCTGTGTCCAAACTACTGGGTTTACTGGTCCGACTTCCTCTTCTCTTGCTACCGGGCCGCATCTCCTCATTGCTCAGTCTGTTTGCCTATTCATTCATCCCCACCCCGATCACTTACTTGACCAATCCCCTTTCTCTCACCTATGCAGCGATTCATTCGCAGCCTCTTGCGGCTTCCTCCCGAGGTTTGAGCCAAATGACAATCCTTACCCCATCGGCAGCCTCAACATCTCTACATTCCCGTTCCTTCCCTCGATCCTCTGCGGGCTCGGGGAATCTCCTCTCATACCGGCTGTCCAAATTGATTCTCTATGCCGCTCGTTTCATCATGTCATTAGCTTTAGGATTTGGTGGTTGGGTGACTACTGCTCGAAACCTGACAACCTCTGCTGCCGGTGGCACTATTCGCGGCAGTCTTTATGCCTACGTGGTAGGCCTTATTGCGGGAACAATTGGCTGGACCACACTGGGTGCAATGGAAGGTGTCATCGCGGATATTGTAGATGCGGCCGTAATTTGCTGGGCAAGCGAAGTCGGTATCTATGGCAGAGAGGCCCGGTATTGTCGTGAGGCTGGCTGGCTCTTTGGAGACTCACAGTCTCGCTTCGGACATGAACATCAAGACGTTTAGGTCATCTTTTCAATTTACAAGCCCCGGGCGATGAAAGACGCTTTCAGGGCTATGACATGTGCACGATATCTCTATACGAACGAGCGGCTATGATCTTCCCATGCCATGATGTAGTAAACTTTCTGGCTTAATGTAGAAGGTTGATGTCCCTTGGGAGGCTGGGGCCAAACCAGAACATCTAATTTGGATATAGATCTCAGATGTGCACAGATGATTCCAAAGTATGTCCCTGTTGGAAAAAGAAATGATTCATTTGCATCCCCCGTGGTATATTCGAATTGCAGATAGCTACATGAGAATCCAGGGCTCGTGGTATCATGACAGAAGAAAATGGGTGGGAAGATGATAGCTCGTGCGAAGAAAAAGACAAACAAAGCCCTCCTAGGACGCCAGATGAACGAAGATATTTCTGAATCAGGCGGAAAAAAAAAGTATGTTAAGGATAAGCCATGAATCAGAGACCAAGACGTCCAGTCCAGTCCACCCGCTCTTTCGAGCACCATTCTTTCAGGAGGGACCAGCCGAAGCGAACTACTTCAATGGGCGGAGTAGTGCCACCAAGTGGTAGAAAATAGCTTCCGGCATAGTCGCCAGCCTTAAGAGTTGATCGGCCTCGCTCGGAATAATTTCGAGATCGTTGAGACCAGATCGTGGGAAACTCACGGCCAAGAACGTCTTCAGAGAGACCCCGGGTGCCCTCTAGCCACAGTCGCTGGGAATCTTTGTAGAACTCAGGAAGACGGGTTTTCAGTTCCGAGAACTCCTTCCTACTTTTTCTGTTCTCATCTGACACGGCTGCGTTGCCATCACTCCCAGGCGTGGGAACTGGGGTGTGCTCCCCAGGAATTGGGCTGATGGCAAGGCGTTCAAGGTCGAGAGTGTGAATGGCAGTGAAGGAGACAGCTCCAAGGAGCAAGCAAAGACTGTTCAAGGCCGGGTAGGGCACACTGTTCTTCTTGACCACGCGCCAGTATGGTACAATAGACAGCCATGTTGAGGAATCTCCAACTTGGCGTGATAACGCCTTGGCCTGATCGTTCGCCACAAACGCCATGATAAAGGACAGCAATGCCTCAATGGCAGTCACAACAGCCAGCTTCTCATCAGTGGCCGAGGTTCCGTTTCTGGAGGTATGCCGTTCCGCCGCATGTTTCAATTCACGACCAATGGTCGCAAATCTTTGCCACTCATCCCACCAGATTTGCCGTTCATTGCGAGTGCGACCATCTGCTTGAGTTGGAGAAGCTTTCGTAACTGACCCAGGATCAACGGAATGACGTTTGTTGGCGGGATAAGGAGCTTTGGAATCAACCTCTCCAATATCGGTTCGCCGAGAGGAAGGGGGTTTCAGGTCTTTCATCGGCGTGTCAGCAGTCACTTTGATCTTGTCATGTGTGATTGAATGGGAGGTCAGAGGCGGTTGAGGTACTGGCGTTCGAGGCTTATCGGGTACTCCTTTCGGCTCCTTGGAGCGATAACCCTGGGCACCGAGGGATCCATCGTTTTCATGCTTCTTGCTTTTCAACTCCGCGAGTGAGGGGTTCACGCGCGATGAACCATCATCTTCGCTCTTCTTCCTAGGGTTAGAAACATCATCTCGATCAGTATCCTGGCTGATCGGTGAATCTGACCGATGCGCTTTCCTTTTACCAGAAAATTTGAGCAAAGCTTCGACACGTTTCCGATTTGCTCTACCGTACCGCAGTTTGGTAATAAGCTGCGCCCTTTGTAGATTGGCATGGGAGTGCTCTTTCAAGTGTTCATGGGTACTTGGGTCTCTCGCGGGCAATGCCTTTTCTGCTCGACTATTACGAGACGGCGAGCGGTCCTCAAGGCGAGCCAATTCCTTTTCAATGTCCGGGGGGAGGGTAGGGGACAGCAACCGTGGAAGTCTGAGGCCACCCGATGTTGGTGGAAGAGTGGGCGACAAGAGTGCAGGTAACTTGGGTGTATGCGACTTCGAAGGACTGGAATCACGGCGGATCTCTTTCTCAGGAGACAGCCGTGGTTTCTTGGTGGGATACGCTTCGGGCTTTTTGCTTCCTGAACTGTTAAATTCAAGTTCCGACCCAGATGGCCGTTTCAGGCCCGGCTTTTCGGAAGAGAGATTCGGATGCGGTTTCGGTGGCATTCGTGGTAGTTTGGTTCCTTCGGTATTCTTGGCTAGGTCCGAAGTTGTGGTATGTGGTCTCTCCTCGGACTTGGTGGAGTTCGACGCGCCTCGGCTACTAGCCTCAAGGCCCATGGGGGATGCGACAGCGCCACTGGTCTTTTGAGTCTTGTAGTCCTTGAGGCTGATCTTCTTCTTCGCCACGGCTTCTCTTGAACTGTCTCCGGCGCTTGGCGCCGTCGGTCGATCAGCCATCATGCAACCTGTCTCGTCTGACCAGTCCCCAACGGCCAGAAGCAACGAATCTGTGTCGTGGTGTGTCAAAAAGGTCATATATTGTAGTTGCTGCTCCTCCAAGCTGAAGGGTCTGTCATGCCCTACAGCCCAATTGTTGGAGGGCCGATCTCCCAAGCTAAAGGGCGTTTTTGTCGGGAAAGTGAGTAGATAAGGGACGGGTGGCAGGACCTCGTCAGAGAGGCGCTGCAATCGTTGATCAAGCGCTGCACGGTCCGATGCGGGTGAACTTGCAGCTCGAGAAGTTATGGTGATTTGGGAATGGCGTTTCTCGTTCATCGACATCGCAGTTCGCCGGGGTCACGACACGTTCTTCCGCCGAAGATGCCAGTATCATACGCGCTTTACGCACAAGTTGGGTCAAAGCGTGTCCCCGAGTCCTGTCTCTCCAGTCGATACAGCGAGTATCCCGTAACAGTCAAAGCATTGAGTCAAATAAAGGATGATAGATGTACAAGATCCGGCCTTGTTCAGAAGCCGAATAATCAGGGCATTCTATCACTGTCGCGCGTGGGGGTTTATCCCATAACCGAAGGATTTTGAAGTCGCGCAATTGAAGATGAGAGATAGACAGCCAGATAGACAAAGAAAAAGTGGGACTTGATCACAATGAGAGGGTGACCTCTTTCCATGAAGGAGCGAGAGATGGGAAATGTCCCCGGATACAATGAAAGAGACAGTCGAATTGGAGGTTACGTTGGGTCTGTTACGGTGCCTGTTTCTTATCTGCTTATCGTTACCGTTAGTTTCAATTACAGCTATCGAAAAATACATGTATGAATCTGACATACATTACCAGATTATAACTACATGTAGTTAACTAACTAACAGGAGGCATGAGGTACATACATGTAGGTAGTAACAGGTGTACTAAAGAGCATGGCTATACAAGATGTAAAAAAGCTGCTCTTCATTTGCTCTTGATGTGCTCTTTTTGCAGTTCCAAAATCTTTTGATATTCAGGAACGATCACCCTCAGCGAATTTCTCACGCCAAAATGCGCGGTAATGTTTCTGCTCACCTATCGTGGAGATCTCGTCGACCTCTTGAGGGGTCAGTTGGAACGTGAATACGCGTAAATAGCTGCTCAAGCGGGATTCTTTGCCGCTGGTGGTGATAGCCACACAGCCACGGTCGATGATCCAGCGAAGCAAGATCTCGGAGTGGTGGACTCCATATTTGGTGGCCAAGGAAGACAGGAGAGGATCCAATGGTCCGCCTTGGGCCCGGGTGATCGGGCTGAGACCTCCATAACTGACAGTCTTGATACCTTTGCTCTCTTGGAAGGGAACAAGATTGCCATGTTGAAGGTAAGGGTGGAACTCAATCTGATTCACAGAGGGCACAACTTCCGCGGTTTTGAGAATCGTCTCCAAATCGCTTTGCAGGAAATTCGACACGCCGATGGACCGAGCTTTCCCAGATGCCTTAACCCGCTCCATACTGGCCCAGGCAGCTTGAAGTTCTCTTTCCGTCTTTGCAAAATACGGAGCGTGAATCAAGTATCTGCTCACATTGTCAGTAGAGTTCCTTGGGATCGGTAGCTCATCAGTCATACCACGTCGAAATCCACTTACAGGTCCACATAGTCAAGCTGGAGCTTCTTTAGACTGGCATCAATGGCCTGGGAGATATCGGCGATATTGGTGATGACCTTAGTGGTCACGACTAGTTTCTCACGAGGTACCCCGCTATCCTTAATCGCTTGTCCCAGCTCTTCCTCGGTCTGGTAGACTTCAGCTCCGTCGAGGTGGTGATAGCCTAGCTTGATTGCTGTCTTGATGGCTTCGACCAACTCATGGTTAATACTGGTGTCCCCCGAACGCTTGTACCATGCGGTTCCAGTGCCATACCCAATCTATATTTGTTAGATCGCATATACGATGTATCGAATCTTGTCCAATAAATAACAAAGGAACATGGTAATTTACTCACGAGAGGAACTGACGTGCCGTCATTGAGATCCAATGTTGGGAGGGATGAAATAGTGTTTGCCATGATTATGTATACGGCCTAGGATAAAGGAAAAGAGCAAGAGAAATCAGGTAAAATGGTTGTAAGTGGGAGGGGTCGTGAATCAAGTACCTACTACCTCCACATCCTACGAGGTGGAGCAACCTTCTTCCCCTCGCGATTATTAATGACAATTATGTCATTTCTGAGAATGCCCAGGTGTGAAACTCCCACAACTTTAACGTTCAACTATAGTACTCTGAATTCCAATCATTTCCCGCCTGATAACTCTCTATGACATTCCGAGTGCTTCCGTGTTCAGGAAAGTATATGTTTTCACGGACCAGCCTTCGCCCGCCAGCTTGGAATCGTTTGAATCAAATGGCATCACATCTTTCGACAGCCGGGATCTGTTCCCTGGCTGAATTGCCGAAAACCAATGTATTTACATCTAAGCTGCCCTCGGATCCGGCTTTTGATACTCCAGAATCCTCGCATAAAGCGCCACGGGAAAGTTTAGGGCCTCGAATGGTCAAAGGAGCTCTGTTTACTTGGATCCGCCCGGAGCAGACTGACGAAGCAGAACTACTAGGCGTCAGTGCGAAGGCGATGAGAGATTTGGGATTGAAGCCAGGTGAGGAGCACACGCCACAGTTCAAGGCCCTGGTCGCCGGAAACAAAATATTTTGGGATGAGGAACAGGGTGGAATCTATCCATGGGCCCAGTGTTATGGAGGTCAGTATGCACATTCTTATACAAGGGGGAGTCAAGAAGACTGACATGTTCAGGGTGGCAATTGTAAGCCATATAAAAAGCTCGAGATGCAACAATTCAAACTGACAATACATAGCGGTTCATGGGCTGGACAACTTGGAGACGGGGTAAGCTAATATACAGACGAGACCTCGGTGCAGTAGGGATACTAATGACAGACAACTTAGCGTGCAATCAGCCTTTTCGAGTGCACCAACCCGCAGACAAATATACGATATGAGCTGCAACTGAAAGGGGCAGGCAGAACCCCCTATTCACGTTTTGCAGACGGCAAAGCTGTCCTCCGGTCAAGTATCCGTGAATATGTGGTCTCAGAGGGTTCGTACGCCCGCTTGAAACCTGAGAATTGACGCGCTGATCAAATTAATAGCTCTTTCTGCCCTTGGTATACCAACTACGCGGGCACTTTCAATCACCTTAGCACCCAAATCTAAGGTACTGCGAGAGCGTCTTGAGCCGGGGGCAATTGTTGCTAGGTTTGCCGAGAGTTGGTTAAGAATCGGCACATTTGACCTTCTTCGTGTTCGCGGAGATCGTGAGCTGATCAGGAAGCTTGCAACTTATGTCGCTGAAGACGTCTTTGGCGGGTGGGAATCCCTTCCCGCCATTATATCGCTGCGTGATCAGCAATCGTCTTCACAAGTTGATAACCCCCCAAGGGGTGTCCCAGGCGACCAAGTGCAAGAACACCAAGACGTAAAAGAGAATCGATTTGCTAGACTGTACCGAGAAATCGCTCGCCGCAACGCGAAAACAGTGGCCGCGTGGCAAGCCTATGGTTTCATGAATGGCGTGCTGAATACTGATAACACATCAATCTATGGGTTGTCGCTAGACTACGGCCCATTTGCGTTTATGGACAACTTCGATCCCCAGTACACCCCGAACCATGATGACCACATGCTGCGATACGCCTATCGTAATCAGCCCAGCATCATCTGGTGGAATTTGGTTCGACTCGGAGAGTCACTGGGTGAGCTGATCGGGGCCGGAAATCGAGTCGACGACGAAACCTTTGTGAACGATGGTGTGACGGAGGAGTTTGAGCCGGAGCTAATCAAGCGTGCGGAGACCATCATCGAGCGTGTGGGTGAAGAATACAAAGCAGTATTCCTAAACGAGTACAAGCGCTTGATGGGCCGGAGGCTAGGACTCAAGACTCAAGCCGGTTCTGACTTCCAAAATCTCTTTTCGGAGATGCTGGATACCCTCGAAGCACTCGAACTAGATTTCAACCACTTTTTCCGCCGGCTTTCAGGGCTGCCACTATCCAAATTGGAGACGGAAGAAAACCGAAGAGAAGCAGCCTCAGTGTTCTTCCATGCAGAAGGCTTCGGTGGAATCGGATACACAGACGCTACAGCTAGAGATCGCATTGCGAAATGGCTTGACAGCTGGCGGGCTCGCGTCTTGGAAGATTGGGGCCCTGCCAACGACGAGGAAAGACAAAAAGACATGAAATCGGTCAACCCAAATGTAAGTACTCGTTCGGACTCGGCCGCCTGAAACTCAATTTTGATTGACCATTTAATGTTAGTTTGTGCCTCGAGGGTGGATTCTCGACGAGGTTATCGAGCGCGTTGAGCGCAAAGGGGACCGAGATATTCTGGACCGGGTCATGCAAATGGCTCTGAACCCATTTAACGATGAATGGGGCCTCCACAAGGAAGAAGAAGAGCGTTTCTGTGGAGACGTCCCCAAGTACAAGAGGGCTATGATGTGCAGTTGCAGCTCGTAATCAACTTACATGTGCTATATGGATGGATGTTGAGTGTATGATATTGCCGTCATACTTGAGAGGGTTTAGGATCAGTTTCAGATACACGCGCATGCCATTGAGAACTCGAAATGTGAGCCTAGGGAATCGCCTAGATAATCACCTAGAGAATCAAATTGTGCAGATACTCGCATTCGCACCCTTGGAAGGTTTCCTACTGTAAAATTTATACGTGTTATCATAAAGCCCAGGCAATAACCAAACAACCCTAGGTAGGTAGGAAACATCACAAGCTAGATCATGTCAACCTTGTCAGGTGTTGATCTCTAATCATACATTTTCAGGTGGTAAAAAAAGAGAAATTCGTTTCGTGCATGCATGAAAGATGGTGTCCAACCCCATGGAAACCGCAGAAAGATGTTGACCAAAAGAGCAATGCAATCAATAGACACCTCAGTTGGGGCAAGCAGACTGAACGTGGCCGGGTTGCTTGCACTTGTAGCACATGCGCTCACCCTTGGCCTCAGTAGGGCAGTCGCGGGAGACGTGGCCAACCTCGCCGCCTAATCATAGGTTAGCGGCAGCTCCCCAGATCTAGGGAAATAACCGGTATACTCACAGTTGTAGCACTTCTGACCCTGAGTGCAGTCACGGGCCATGTGGCCGAAACCACCACACGAGTAGCAGGTCTGCTGGCGACCACCGGCACCACCGGGGCCACCGAAGCCACCGGAGCCACCGGCGTAACCGCCACTGTAGCCACCACCGTAATTACCACCCTGGGAGCAGTTGCGCGCAATGTGGCCGACCTGTCCGCACTTGTAGCATTCCTGAGAGCCAGCAGAGTAGCTGCTGTCACCGCCCTGGGGGCATTCGCGGGAAAGATGTCCGGTCTGGCCGCAACGGTAGCAGGACTTCTCCTTGGCGGGCTCCTGGCATTCACGGCCTTTTTTCAAATGTCAGTCTCAAGTTCAGAGATATTTCGCAATGTTCGGCTTGAACTTACTCAAGTGACCCTGGCCTGTAATTTTGATTGATTTGATTAGCGATGTTCCAACAACCATTCCAGACGTCTAATCGTCAACACTTTTGGGATGTGAGCATACCATTGCAGTTGTAGCTATTGCGGACCTGAATTAGCTCTTGAAACGATATATCAAAGTGCCAGGAGAGGAATTACCAGGTAGGGTTTCCCTTCTTGGGGCAATCCTTGGCCTAAATAGAGCAAATAAGCTTCCAGACTTGAGAATCTCCTTTTCTTCTTTTGTTTGTTGCTGAAGTTCAATGTCGCAAGCTGAATATTGAGATCGGGGGGAGTCAAGCAGGGGGCTGTAATTACCTGATGAGAAGCCTCGCCACCTGTCGAAGTCAAAAAGTTAGTAAACCACCCAGGCCAACAAAAATCCGGAAAAGTCGAGAAAAAAAAAAGAGAGATTGGTGTATCAGACACGCGCAAGACAGCCAAGTCCCCCAATTTGAATACCACAAGCTGGAGCTTCATGAATATGACGTATTCACAGGGATTTTCATTCATATTTGACCATTGCTTGTCCAGTTGTACACGAGCAGAATAGGAAAGAGAGAAAGAGCTTACAGTTGAAGCAGCCACCACGTCCAGCAGGGGGGAAATCCATAATGAATAGGTGATTTTAAAGAAAAGGACACAAGGGGTAGGATGAGCAAAAATGAAGAAGAGAAGAGTCTGACTGCGAAAAATAATATTGTAGTGCGGGGGAAGAAATTCTTCCAACGCTGACCGCCCTGACCAGAGGGAGATCAAGACACCCCCCCCCTCTCTCTCTCTCTCTCTCTCTCTTTTTCAATCTCCTCTTTCCTTCTCCCTGTTCCCTTGTTTTTTTAACTTATCATGAAGCGGAAGAGACGGAATCGGAAACAGTATTCCTCATTTACCTTCCTCGTTCCGTTTCCTTTCCCTTGTTCGCCCATTTATGACCCGAGTATAACCTTGCCATTGTGAGAGAGTCTTCGAATGAACATAATTAGGGAAATCACTCGGAAACTGAGCTAGTCAGGCCTAGTCCTTCTCCAGAAAGGCGATTTGGAGTTTTGTAAAAATTCATTGAAAATAGGAGTAAGGAGGGAAGAAAGAGAAAAGAACACACAAGCAAATTTATATGCAGTCAACTCCCCCTGTCCTACCCAGGGTCCCCAGTCCTGGTGGGTTGAGTACCTTGTGTGCTACCCGATTGATTATTGGTCAACCTTGGGAGCTAAAGCACATCTTCATGAGGGAATCATAGTAGTATTGCTTTCTTTTCAATTGCTTATAACTGGCATACCTCATTCGCCATATATGGAACTATATCAGGACATTAGGTGAAGTCGTAACATTCGAGTAGTTGCGTTCCCAATGATTTCTCTCGAAGGAGCAGTACTCGTTCATCGTCAAATCCGACACATCCTGGCATGTGAGATAAAACATTTCCCAAATTGTGGGAGCTCGTGGTCGGCACCAGTCCTGACTCGGGCTCTGACTCGGGCTCTGACTCTGACTCTGGTTCTGATTTCAAATCCTGTTTGTTTCCAGGGCTGAGCTGAACGCTGTTCTCCTCTTTAAAAGCTTTGCGACTGCCAAGGGAGGATATCGCCGTCTCTAGTTCCCATATCCGAATATCATCTCCTCGGGAACTTACTGAAACAGCTTTCCCGCGGTTGGTCACTTGAACAGCGGATACCGAAGAAGTATGACCCCAAAGCCGCCGGCCGCCTTGGACAAACAAACTGTCGGATGTAGACACCACAAGGTACATGGTCAGCGTGTTGTCAGCATGAGACGTTAGCAAGTATGGGTGGGAATAGGACATAGAGGTTGGCGGCTGCTGATGTCGGATGAACGGTGCCCCAAGGCCAATTGGGAGTTGATCTTCGACCGACTCCGCTGCTGAGAATCGCCGTTTTCTGGAGTGAAGCGGCCTCAATCCATATTGGGAATCCACTGTAGTAGCCAGTCGCGAATCAAGTTGTTGGCCATCCTGACCTAGTCGCAGCTCTTGAATTCCTAGAGACCACCCACAGCCAATGTGGAAGAAACTATATACGATAGTAGCGACAATTTCAAATGGCGAGGCCCTGAGAGACAGCGTCATTGGTGCAACAATATTCTCTGCTTTGAGAGACGCAAGCTGGCGGAGCTTAGAGGTCTCGGTGCCATTGCCTGTTCCATGACTGTCTCGCTGCAGATTGTACACGGTCAAATCCTTATGCTGGGACACTACCATGATGTATGGGGATGAAAGGGCTATTGCAGTGATGGCAGCATCATTGCAGCAGACGTGAGAGGACTGCCGCTCTAGCTTCGACGTCTGCAGATTGAAAACGAAGAGAATGAGGTCGCCATTCTCCAGTCCGATTGAGATCTCGATCTTGTCTTCAATGTGGCTTACGGCCAACGCGGTTGGGGTTGCAGACGATGTTTCCGATGGCCTCGAAAAGGAAACACTTGCAAGACAACACGCCGAGTCTCTTGCGGACCAAGCCCGAAGCCCGTGAGCCGAGTCCGCTGTGAAGACAACCCCAGCGCAGAACCTGACCAGCGCAGGGGAGCATGCTGGCTGAGGAAACTCAACCTCAGTGAATCGGCATAGCCCTTTGGACCAATTATGCCGGAGTCGGTATTGCCGTTTCCAATTGCCCTCCTGTGCCAAGTGCCCATGGTCAAACCACGTTGCGACTTTGGGCGAATAATCTGTCTTGGCCGGCATGGCTGTGCGCCTGGCATTTGCGAGCCGACGGGCACGGGGGCGAACCCATTGCGAGTAATATTGCCTCTTCCATAGCTCGGAGTCTCCACTAAGGGCATGGAAGCGATGAGATAACCTGGTTGTGATAGCAAGTCAGTGAGAATCCAGGGAGAAGTAGATCAGTATTGGAGAAGGTATACCTTTGACACACGTTCAGAGACGAGACCGGTAGGAACGATAGGATATGGAGGAGTAACTCATTGCTTAGACAAGACAGACGATCACGAGGCCCAACATTGTTTCGAGTGCAAGTACGTTTCTGGGGTGTACCAGAATCCCAGTGGTCTCTGCACCGTTTTGACATCTTGCCTTGGACTAAAATAATAAGAGTAGCTTATAGTTATTGATCAGGAAATTCATTGCGGATGCTCGGAGGGAGACAGTGGATAAAGGGATATTGTGGGTGGAGTCAATTATTGGCCACAACCCCCCCGGGGTGGAACTACTTTTATGTTGTGCCTACGGCCGACGGCAGCCGCCACCATTGGCGTTTACATATAGACATCTCAATCAATCTCAGGAACGAGTTGAATATACCTAGGGCTGAGAGTGGAAAATTGAGAATAAAAAAAAATAGTAGATATTTCTCAATCATAGTCTAGATAGAAAAATAAATTGGCCTAAATGTACATACATGTTATCGCCCCTTCGCCATGACCTCCGAGGGACCTTCAGCCAGGCTCGTCCTTATCAGTGATTGATAAGCTCACGTGTGCCCATGTGGTCTCGACGCGTCTTCACGCTTGCATTTGCGTGATCTCTCTTGGCCATAATTCGGCTTATGATGCCCAATCACACCCAGAGATATCACAATGGAAGTTGTAAAGGAGCTCCATGCTGCTGTGGCAGTTGCCTGTGAGACTTCCTTCGACAATGCCTACAAGCACATGAAATCTCACCTTGATGCGCACGCGAAAGAGGCAGAAGTCAAAGAGGCACTGGCCAGAGAATCCCAGCTACAAGCTGAGAACAGAATCCGAGAGCTTCAGAGTGATATCACCATACTCCGAAATGAACTACAACAATACGAGGTTGACCCGCGAGACCTCGAGCTCCCCAGGGAATACGCCAATCTCGAGACTGAATTTGATCCGAAGAATCTCTGGGGAAGTGACCTAGATGATGATCATTGCAATGTGCAGAAATCTCGGAAGAGAGTCGAGGCCAAATACACCGCCCTATATACAAATTTACAGACATTCATCCAAACTTGGAGCGGTCTCAAAGCCCGAGTATTGCAGCATAAAATGAAGCTACGGCGATGGGATCAGCAACTAGAGCGTGGAGAATTTTCGCTTGTTCTTAATGGCAAACGGGTCAAATTTCGGAGAGTGCTAAACCCCACTTCTGATGATGTTGACGAAGAACGCTCGCAGATCACCCAGGGCTCCTCGAGGAAACGACCAAGAGAAGAGTGCTCAACTCCTCCAGACAAGGCCATCAAGCTATCACCCAAGGGGACATGTGCAGATGGGGTGAACACAGCCGTGAAACTCGAAGAGGGGGACCAAACATCAACACGCGCCCCGACACCAGAGCCGGTTTCCACTCAGTCTAGCTCTCCTAGATCTGAAATAGAACCGTCACAATGCCCTGAACCACTATTCCCCCTGGCCAATGTTCGCCTGCAGCAGACGAGGCATGAGCTTTCACCGATTCCCGACAGGAACCTCGTGCACAGCCAGCGGGCGGACATAAGCTCTGAGCGCCCTGCTGTTGTCAAGAATGAGTTATTGTCCTCGAGCCCCCTTCAGGCTTCCATATACCACAGTGAACAGCCACTTGTCAGTACACAAGATCTCGATGAGATAGGGGACAAAATACGAACACCCATGAAAAGAAAAGCCCACCGCGATGTCCAGGTTGCGAACACTTGGGACTCAGAGAACAGCACAAATAACGCACGTCGCTCAAGGCGTATTTCGAACAACAAGTTGCCATTCCAACGGCACTCTATCCTCCGACCAGTTGACGGCAATGCGCGCATAGCCACCTCTGCACAAGAATCTTCGACCAAACGTCTTGAAGATCTGGAGCGACGTGCAATCCCCGCCCTGGCAGAAGATGGCGATGATCAAACACCTTCGAAGGTCAGCTCTGGCGTCAATCTTGGTCCTTCAAACACGAAGACCAATAGTGGGTATGCACAAAAGCGTCTAGAAGATCTCCTTGAAAAATCAGCTCCCCCCAAATCACCAATTCACAACTCGACCAAGTGTTCTAGTTCCATTACAAGAAAGATCAATGTTACACCCGACTCTGATCAAACGACATCTCGAAATGCGACTCAATTGGCCCCAAATATAGATCCTGACGATGAACCATTCAGGGCAAGACCTCTTCGTTGCCTCGGTTTGGAACATTTTAAGATCAATCCGGCCAGAAACCAAGGGCTTGACTATGCATATGACACAGTCGTGCGAAAAAAGAATGAGCGCAAATGCATGTCGGGGTGTACTCGGCCTGGATGTTGTGGGGATCGGTTCCGAGCCATGGCCCGTCTTGGGGGCATCCCCGGTAAATCTGGGGTGGTGCAAGAAGAAGAGGATCAGGCGATGCTAAGAGAATTTGTGGGTGAGAATTCGCAATTGCTTCAGAACCTGAGCGGCGAAGAGCGCGATAATCTCCTGGTGGAAGCGAGAGCCAGGGCCTTGGCCAACCAGTATGGACGGCATCGGCACACCCACCAACGAGCTCAATCCCCTCCCGGATTCTGGCGGACTGACATGCCAGACACACAAGAGGAGGAAGATGACCTCGAAGCTGCCAAGAAATTGGAAAGAGAGAAAGTGGAGGAACGATATCGAGAGGCTATGCGCCCTGGGGGATTATGGACATGGGCGGATGAATAGGACGAATTACATCTCTGGTCTATTCCGAACATGCCTCGTGCAAGGATTGAAACATATCTGAATATTCCAATAAATTATTCCAAATGCATAGCTATAGCTAGTAGCATTGTACATCGTACAAGGCACAAAGGGTCAATCGATGCGTTGCATCCGAAAGCATCAGCCTCGGCCCAGGCGTCTTGGCAAATGCGGGACCACGTGCCCCCTGGTATCCTCGTCCTCCCCCGGATCTCGTTTCCTCCGTCACAGCTATCTGGACATGCTTTGAAGCCTAAAGATGAAAACTATTAGCGATACTCGGAACTCAATATCTCCAGTTCTCTTGCAACCGTCGAAATGGCTTTCGTTCTATGAGGACTTCGTGACCAAGAACGCCAGTTCGGTTGGCCAAGTCGAGTCTGCGCTGAGGTCTTTGACTTATATCATCCCAGGTGAGATTTCATTGAGGACGTTATATTCGTGGGAATCTCTTGCCAATATATTCCAATAGGACGATACCGCGAATCAGAGATACCGTCAGAATGCGGTGAGTGTGGCATTGCACTTACATTTGAGCGCGCCTGCTGATAGCCCCTGCAGTACACTCCGGTGTCCAGTTATTATCCTTGTACCATGACTCCCTTGTTTCTCGAGTCGTCGATCGGCTTCCGTCGACTGTTCCTCGACCACCACCCACCCCCCACTCTCGTTATACCAAGTACTGGACCTCTCGGTCTTCGCTGTATCGCCAGGTAGCGCTTGCACTACAGATGCTTCAGTACACTGAGCTTCTCTGGGAGATGGCAGCGCGGCGGCGTGGTCAGAAAACCCGTTGGCGCGTGGTTGTCTTTATTGAATTCGCGAAGGCAATCTGCCGCTTGCTCCTTCTGCGACTGACCAATTCCAGGCCTCTGGTCAGCCCTCCACTTCCAGAGCGCGAGGTCGATCCAAGAACAACAGAAGACGAGGATGGGCAGGGTGACTGGAATGGGATGGAAACTCCGGTGAGCGAGCGGTCTTCAGACTTAAGTTGGACGATGCCTCGCACAGGACTATGCCTTCCATCTCTCCCAGACGCCAACGACGTGTCGAACTATCTCATCTCTAAAGTGCTCACAGCCGATGATATAAAACCCCCAAAGGCGCTTCTTCATCGGGCTACGGGACAAGGGCAACTAGCTGAAGTGCTATACATTCTTCGACCTGTCTTCTACGCAATGGCGATGCAAAAATGGAGTGGTGACAAGCGAAGCTGGCGGCCATGGCTCATTGGATTCGGCATGGAGTATGGCTGCCGTCAGCTCGCAAAGCGTGACTTCCGCGAAAGGGTTGCTGGCGGTCTTCGAGGACTCACAGGGCTTGAGCGAGAGGAATTGAAGAAGCGTGGATGGTCAATGGGCTGGTGGGTGATGCGAGGCGCATTCTACGAGAATATCACCAAGTAAGAACTCAGGCTGATTTGAAGTCACCTGCTTGAAGACTGACATTGGAAAACAGGTCCTGGCTACACAGTTTAACCGAAAAGATGAAAGGCAAGCTATTGTTGGACTTGGTGGGCAGTGTGGTGGAGGATTATGAATACCTCTGGGATAACTTTTACTTTTCGACCGCTACACTGTGAATTTCTACAGATGGCCCCCGAATTCCTTAACCCATGATACCCATTATGTTTCCAAACGACATCTTTTTTTTTACGACACTCGCAAATGGACCCGCCAGTCTATCCTTCAATTGGTTTCTTCACTCTTGCTGTGCTTGGCCAATCGAGCCAAAGGGGTATCATTCATGTTTAATTAACGTTCATATCTAATTCCATCACAAGCGAGCACTCGTGTTCAGATAATCTCAGCTTGTCTGCGGCCATACCAATCTCGTAGTCCATCCTTATTTGTGCTTTTACCAGTGCCCGATGACAGTAGAAAATCGTCTAGCCGCGGAGCATCTTCTTCCTCTTCGACAGGCCAATCGACCCGTGCTCCGCCTTTCATTTCAAGCATCTCTTTCGCAGTGCCCCAGCTGAAACGACACTCATTGCCCCACCCAAACACAGGGTCCATATTGCGTCGCAACCAGCCGACACATTTGGAGTCTGAAGGATAGCCGCTTCCCCAGGTCTCGAGGGCTGGGCCCAGTGACTGCTCAGCTTGAAGCACAGCCTCATACATGATTTCCAGGGCCACATCACGCGTCACCTTGGCTGCCACACTGGCGGCACTAACACAAGGATACAAGGAGTCGGCCTTCTTGGCCACCGTGATTTTGAGAGATGGAAAGATCCGCTCCAATTTCTGCTGGTATGTCGCCGGGTTGCCAATCGTATCAATGTACACCTCTCGAACATCCACTCCGCGATCCTCGACCACGCCTCGAATAATCTCCACTGTCGCATCCATAGCCTGCGCGTTCAGATTGTATACTGCGGTGGGTGATCTCATCATGCCGGAAGAGATGTCGCGGGCTGAAAGTACTTTGACCGCATACCCGCACGATTCGAATAGCGAGTCTCCGGGTGTGTTCAGCAGGTGCATCAGATTTGCTCGCACTGCGGGTGTGAGCACTTTGCTGTCGTCAAAGCTGTGCTTCTCGGTCAAGAGCGAGTGGTGGAGGTCGAGAGGAAGGTAGAAGGCGCCGTACACCATTGGCCCTAGCACTGGACCTCGGCCGGCCTCATCGACACCCAATACGCATGGTGTACTCTCAGCTGTATCGCGAGCGATGAGTGAGTTATTTTGGGGCGTAATCTTATTTGGGCATGGCGTGTAGTACGCGTAGGATTCGCCAGAGAGAAGATGTTCAAAAATCACGCTAGGAGGAATGAAGGTGGACGAATCCTGGGGAGGATTGATAGGAGCATCGTCTGTCATGATAGGCATATAGATTGAGTCTTCTTGTTTGTTTCGAGATGTATCGAGATCCTTCAAAAGCAAGAGTATAACGAGGTCAAGATTTCTTTGTGTCAGGTATGCACAACGCGTCGACCGTTCGGGATTAGCGGGCGGGCGCGTGTGTGGCTCTTCCCGCCCAGATTCCGTCGCATTGCTCCCCTCCACCTTCGTGTCTCGTTCTACCCTTGCTTTCTTTTTTTTCAACCCTTTGTTTTCTGTTAGAGCTGGAATATTGAATACGATTTTCATCCTGGCTGGTGCTTAATTTCCAAGATGGCACGAGGGGTCGGAAAGCCCCGCGACTATGACTACTCCAATGTGGGAACCAAGGGAAGGTGAGTAGCCTTGTCCATGTCAATCTCGGTACACTGGCCTGACATGTCTCTTTACTAATGCAAACATTATGTCTAGGCGCACTGGTATGACTCTCAAAGAGGGTCGACGCGACGAGCATGGAATGGAAGAAGTAGACGGCCTCTTCTCTTCTCCTGAGAAGTCGCCAGTCAGATTTAATGGATTTGAAGACGCAGAAGATAACTCATCGGCTGGGTCCGAGGTCATGTCAATAGATGAAGGTGCGCAAATTGGGTAGCTCTCCTATGGTCAACTAATCGCGTGCTAATGCAAATTCTATAGGCAATGCGCCAGAGCCTATGGATTTCCTCAAAGGCGCCAACGGCCACCGTGCTTCGTTCCTCCCCCCGCCTGCCGCGCGCTCGCCTATAAAATCTGGCCTCACTGGATCTCCGCGGAGAACTCCGGCGTTGCAATCAACTCCGGACCCGCAAGATCTTTCCGAGTCGTCTAGTCCGTCCGATGGTAAAGGTTCGGCTGTCGTGCGGGAAGAGTCGCGTCAAGATGCCTCTCCGCTATCTACTCGCTCGATGAATGTGGGACGATCGAACCAGAGGAATGGCGTACGTCAGAATCCGACAAAGAAAGCCCAGCTAGCATCAGAATCCGAGCCTGCGGTCCTGCATGACTTTTCCGACTTTTCCGACGGCGACGGTGACGAGAATTCCTTTGCTGCAGTACAACCAGACTTCGGTAACAATCTGGAAGTCCATTCAGATTCCGTTGCAGCGGAGGAGCCGCCTCATTCTCCGGAGCTAGATCGACCTGATCATGACGACAATTCGTCTACGGCTGACTCGACTTGGCGGGAGGCAGAGCCGGTTGTGAGCAAGTCGACAATTCAGAGTGTGCGAAAGATCCCCAAGGCAAACAACAGCCAGGCGAAACCTTCTGCGCCGCGCGGACGTCCAAAGTCTCAGCGCCGTACCATGGAAGACGATGTCGATCCCAGGCCTACTAAAAAGCGGAACATCGCAAAAGTGGCACCACCCGTGCGACAACCTTTGGAGCCGGAATTGGATCGAGTGGTTGAGAACTACGCCAACCGCACCGGCCCTCTGAAAGGCCGAAGTTTGTACATTTTGAAGCGTGAAATTCCTACCGACAGTAGTGCGACTCACACTCGATCCGGGCGGGTATCGGTCCGACCATTGGCATATTGGCGAAATGAACGATGCGTGTTCGGTGATGGGGAGGCAGCTGAGGGACATCGATATCCTCTTTCAACCATCAAAGAAGTCATTCGCACCGAGGAGCAGGAGCCCGAAAAGAAAACTAAGAAGGGAAAGCGCTCAGCGTCCCACAAGACCAAATCAAAGAAGCAAAAGGATGAATCGTCAGACGAGGATGAAGATGTTGATCTCTGGGAGAAAGAGGGTGGCGTTCTACATGGCTACACGCTCAAATGGGACGGCAAAACGCAAACCAGTTCGAAGGAGGAAGAAGTCCTAGGTATGATATCTCCAATGATTCCATGTTATGGTCCTCTGACTCAGACTTTTGTCTTTCACTCAGATATCGCATATGCCCCCTCTGGAATCGAGACTAGGGAGGTCAAAGACTCAACGTTCCGATTTGCGAAGCTGCTAAGCTCGTCGTTCATCGGGTCTGGTGTAGTGGAGCTCCCACCGGATGGGGTCAAGAAACCCAAAAACTCGAAGAAAATGCATATGGTCTTCTATGTCTGTCACGGGCGCGTCCAAGTTGATATCTCCGGGGTCCAATTCAGTGCCGGAAAGGGTTGTGTGTTCCAGGTCCCCCGAGGTGAGCTTCATTTGTCTGTCTTGATGAGTATCAATCTGTTGACGCCACGACTCTCTTCTTAGGCAACTATTATAGCTTTGCGAACACTCATCAAAAAGAGGCCCGGCTATTCTTCACGCAAGGCTGTGTTCCCGATGAGAACGAGAATGGAAATGACACGCCGCAGATGTCTCAGGATGTTGGTCCTGAGAGCGAATTCGAAGCTGACACTGCTCCTGCTGCTCCTACTCCCATCCCTGCTAAGAAAGCCAAGGGTCGTCCCAAGGGCAAGCAGAAGAAGTCTGGCAAATAACTATCTCTATGAGCGCTGCAATTTATTTTTGTCCCCATCTTAGGCATTGACGACGCGCCATGATACCTCTCTCTTTTCAATTACGTGGATACCCTGAAATCTTATTCTGTGGGCGTCCTGGATGTCGTTTTATTATTGTCAATTGTTCTTCAGCGACTTGTTTTCATGTTATTATCAAAAGACTTGGGCATTGTTCTTTCCCCGTCTGATTCTGCCGTTAATTAGGCAATACCCGAATTGATGATACTTGGTGATGGAAGAGTGAGGAAGACTGGGAGCCAGAGCCTCATGTATCCAAGAATTTTCAAAATATATTCCACTTTTTTTTTTCTTCTTTCCCTTTCTCTAGGGCGTATATTCATCGGTTAAGAAGGGAATGGTTGCATCTCAGATCTCTTCCATTAGATCATCCAGGTCATCGTCCAAACCCAGCGGGGGGAATTCTCCCACCTCCACCTTTTCGGGCTTCACAAAGACACCTCTGTTGGCTAAGCACTCGAAGTAGCGCTGTCCGCCCACACTACCGTCGTTCTTCCCCATCGGCTCGTCCAGCTCAATCCCGACCCAGATCGGCTGGAGATCTGCTGGAAGCTCTGCATCCTGTTGAAGTTCACGACCCGGGCCAGTAATAGGAATGGCCGGAACTGGTCCAACAAAGCGAATTGTGCCACGTCGAATATGCGGCGGAGATGAAGGCAGAATAATAGCTCGTTTAGCAACGGCAACTCCTGCAAATAAGTCGTTAGAGTAATGATACAGTGGTCCTTGGATAGCCGTTCCAACAAACCTCTCGTCTGAATATCGGTCTTGTCTTTCTCAACCTGGTGGCGCAGAGCCTCTTCGGGTGATAGAGCGTTAGGATCAAATCGACCCAGCTTCTGGTTCTTCTTCCAGGCCAAAACGGAGTCCGAACGGGCTTCGTAAGTTTCAGTTGGCAGCACATACTTTTCGACCGACGAAAGGTCGGTGAAGTTAGCCCGCATAGTCTGCGGCCGGCTGTCATTGACCTAGAAGGACACCGATATCAATATATGATCCCACATTCCGCATGTCAATTTTGGCCCATTCAATAGTAGTTTTCAAAGTTGCGGGGGGAAGAAACAGCAGGATAGGGAATAGAAGAGACAAACCTCGATCTCTGACCCTTTCACCAATCCCCAATCCCCAATCAGGCGGTCATCCCCCTCAGCCCATTGATCAGGTCGACCAGGCACTTTCACTCGCAGGCGCTGGCTACCTGGTGGAATGCCCGTCATGGTCTCTAGCTTTGCCTTGACCTGCATCACGGTCCAGGTTGGGGTGATGCGGCGTTCAGTCAAGAATCGGGGCTCCGAGTTCCCAGGTTTGCCTAAAGCCGCATTGGTGATAATGACGGAAATATCCATCGGGGTGGGCTGGAATGCCATCTTGTGTCACTCTTGTCCTCTTGTGTTTCTAGAAAGCACAGTTAGCATTGACCGTTGTGGATGCAGGCAAGTTCATGATGGCCGGGTGAGAGGAAGTGGAAGACAATCAAAATCAGCCAGCTAACGTGGTTTCATGTTGTGTTGCTTTTCACAGTCGATAATAGAACAGATTCTACATTCTGGGATGTTATATCTAATTCCCCTGAGGGGCTCATGAGTAGCTGCCTGCACTTGCCAGCGCACCTTTGTGGTAGTTGACAGTAGGGAAATGACAGTCCATCATCTAAGCAGGGAAAGGCAGTCCTTCAGCAGAGGAGATAGTACTTACAATTGATCTTGTACACCCCCAGGGTTGACAAAGAACAGGAATATCTTCTAAGTACAACAATCTCAAAAAGGCGATTCTTAGTCAGCGTCTCCGCCAGCCCTGCCCTGGAGGAACAGGCACCGCTTGAGACCACACGCAGTCGAGAATGAAACAAATGATATCAATCTCACGTGGGACAAACCCAAATTCAGGGAAATCCCTTTTTGGATTTTTTGACTATCTCGATAATTGATGAGAGATTGAACGGGAATGTTTCTGACCGAGGAAGTTAGCTGGAGAGGTCCAAGTGGTGCACATAATGAGTTATACGTTGTAGCTTCGAACGTGGATGATAGATAGTCTATGTGTATATACATATCGTTTGCATAAAATGGGAGTATAGAAGTCTGAGAAACTAATCTGGACTTTGCTATTTGAAAGAGGTATTTGCTCACTTTTAATGGTAACCCTATTACTACCTAATAGCCATGGTACCCAGCTACCCGTTGTGATTTAGATAGATCTCTACAAGTAGATACAAGTAGATAGTTGACTAACTAACTAACTACCATGTCAGTCAACTATTATTACTTCTGTATAGAAAATGAACATCATGTCGATTTGATACCCGAAGTTACAAAGCATGAGCCCACGTGATGTCCACTCTCGCTTGGCTTTTCAACTCTTCGACAGCTCCCACTGTGATCACCCCAGAAACAGAATGGCATCCCAACAGACAGGCGAGGCCTATGAACAACAAAATGTCCATGAGGTCTATCAGGAAATTGCTCAACATTTCTCCGCCACCCGCTACAAGGTGAGTTCGAAAAGTGACTTCAACGTTACTTCGACTCTGTCCGAACTAACCTTTCCCCCCAGCCATGGCCCATAGTCGAGCAGTTTCTTAAAGGCTTGTCACCAGGTTCAGTGGGCCTAGATGTAGGGTGTGGTAATGGCAAAAATCTGATGGTTAATCGAGATATATTCATTGTGGCGTCCGATAGGTATGTGTTGATAAGATGTATCTTTTGGAATTTTTTGGAATTTTTCTATAGACTACTTTATCTCCCTGGGATATCATGCACTCATCTCCCATGACCATCGGTCCCTAGTTCATGGGGCTAATCCGATGACAGATCTGAAAACCTGGCTCGGATTGCTTTAAAGCACCAGCCGCATTCGACCGTGGTGGCCGATATTCTTGACCTTCCACACCGTGATGCCAGCTTTGACTTTGCGATTTCGATCGCAGTAGTGCATCACTTGTCCACTCCCGCTCGACGAGTCCAAGCGGTCGCGGAGATGTTGCGAACTGTGAGGCCAGGCTCAGAGACGCAAGAGGGCGGGAAAGTCTTGATCTACGCCTGGGCCCTGGAGCAAAAGAACAGCCGTCGAGGGTGGGACAAGGGCGACGAGCAAGATCGAATGGTACCCTGGGTTCGCAAGGGTGACCAACCCAAGACCTTCCATCGCTACTACCACCTGTATGCGGAAGGCGAGCTAGAGCAAGACATCGCCAATGCTGGCGGCCGTGTGCTGGAATCCGGGTACGAGAAAGATAATTGGTGGGCGATCGCGGTCACGGATCCCAAGATGGCTCATCGCGTTTGAAATGTGGTTGTATGCTTTCCGAGAGCCGGCCTCGGAGTCATGAAGAAACACATTAATTCGCACTTCTGGCCCCGCCAAAAACTTCTGCAAACAAAAGGAAAAAGAAAAATCAACCAACACCGAGGATTGGGGAATCATCTATACGATTCAACGTCCTCATAAACCACGATATACCTCCAACCGACGCTATGCAATTCGTAACAAAGGACCAACAAAAGAAATCAGAAAGCGAGGAAGAAAAAGAAAAGAGAAAACAAGAGGTAGGTATCATCTTTATCGTCATTCCATCCTAGGGCATGGTCCGAGGTGGCATGCCCAGATGAGGGCCCATGAGATTTGGAGGCATTCCCATCTCCGGCGGTCGTCCCATTCCATAGAACTCTCTCGGGGGAGGCGGTGCGGGTGCATATGCAGGAACGCCTGCAGTAAGCTCTTCCAAGGAGGGAAGTTGGGGTGGAAGGCCTGGCAGATGGCCTGGAATTGCGCGTGAGGAAGAGCCTTTCCTGGGCCGGGACAAAGAGGTGCTGGCACGGCGTGTTCTGGTGGTGGGGGGGTCGATTGCCGCACTGGAGAGTGAGAATGGCACCACACCGGCGCGGCGAGCCATCTCCTGCTCGCCCAGCTGCCAGTGCATGGCCTCTGCTGCACGCCATGGGATAGCCATTTCCTCGGCTACTTTGGACCACATTTCGGCTTTGAATCTATCAGAATGGGTTTCGGATTAGTGGGACTGTTTTTGGTTTAGGGATCTCCCGTCCATAAACCCTACCTTTCATATAAACGGGCTAGCTTGTTCTTCTTGTCCTCGTCCCATTCACTTCGGCGCTCCAAGTAATTTTGATAATGAAGACGGCAACTGATGGCACTGCGGCCGGGGAGTCGTTTGCTGATATCTTCCCACTTCATGCCACTGCCACGTAGCTCAATGATCAAGGCGTCCTCGTCTGGCGACCACTTGGACTGCTTCTTTGCCGGTGACTCGGCTGTGTGTGAAGGTTGTAGGCGCTTGACAGCACCTGACGGTCCGGTCTTGGTCATTGGCGGCATGGCCATGGCAGTCGGGCCGGGCATGGTCATCATAGGTCCCAAGCCCAGTGGCCCGGTCGTTCTGGGTGGGTACCCGGTATTGAGGCTCGGGGCGGCTTCTTCTTCATCTTGAGGCTTGAGTAGCAGTGAGATATCCACTTTGACGGGAGGCAATATAGGCCGATTTTGTAACGCAATCATATGCGCGGATACAACCCGGTGAATAGAATAGAAACGAAAGCAGGAGATTTTCCACGGGGGGGGAAGGGAAGAGGAGGAAAGCCAAAAGAAAAGACGGAAGGTGCTCGTGATCCGAGTTGTTTTCCAATGACGACAGAACAATAAACGTCCACCCAGGGAAAAAGAAGAAGAAAAAGAAGAAGAAGAAGAAGAAGAAGAAGAAGAAGAGGGAGAAAAGAAGACAGTGAATCAGTCTTTCTCTTTTTCGATCTCTCTTCCTTTTCTTTTTTTTTAAATAAGTTTTTCCTTTTCTCTCTTTCTCGTTGAGAGATCAGCCGAAAACAACGAGGTCGTGATGGGTTCACCGAATAGGTTACGGTGAAATCAGGTCAGGGTTCAAGGATACCAAAAGAGATATGATAGGAAGTGAGGAAGAAGAAGGGGGAGAAAAGAAAAGACTAGATCTGTTTTTGAAGCATCCACGGTCCAGTCTCGAAGTCCAGAACGTTGAAAGATGAAACGACAGATCAACTTGGAAGTGACAGTCCCAAGCTATCCGAGAAGAGGAGAAGAGAGAGAGAGAGAGAGAGAGTCTTAGACCGTGGGGACAGGATAATTTACCAGGTAAAATGGAAAATAAGAAATCATAAAATGGTAAAAAAAAATAACTAATAATATCCACTGGATTTAATTAAAGATCAAGCGGTCAGGTCTCTCCAGTTAGGGTGTGTTAGAGGTCTTGAGAGGAGAGAGAGTAGTTATATAGTCTGAGGATAAGTGAAGAAGGGGAATATAGAGAGAGTCATTATATTGTTCTTTCTTTTACTCCCCTTCTTCTTACTCATAAACTATTTACCTATGTATTAACTATTAACTATCTCCGACTATTGAACTCTTCGGAATAAAATTATATAAAATAGGAATCGAAATTAACGGGGACCCGCATCACCCTTTCGTTAAATGAGTCTTCTCTGGCCCAGACGCTAACCGTTGCAACTAAAAGTTCCAGATCCTAACGGCTTTTCTCTCACCAGTCGGGGATTTTTCTCCATTCACCTCTGGTGGGGCGAATATGTCGGGACTATAACTTGATGTCTACTTTCTTTACTCTTTACTTTTACTCTTACTCTTTACTCTTACTCTTTACTCTTTAGTTACGTCTTTACTTACATGTACTTGACTTCCTTCACTTATTCTCTTCTCTCTAGTTAAGGGACTATCAGCCCCAGATCATATTCAGATCATATTCAGTTCCTATTCTAGAATCCTAACCTAAGATTAAATGTAATTTACCTCAAGGCCTAGGCTAAGGCCAATACTCCGTATAATCTCTTGAACGACGGGGACGCGTTCATGGCCAAATTAAGGGACCAGTGGGTCCATGTAAATCTTTTTATTAAATAACGGAATACCTGAGCACGGAGTTGCGAATATCTGCAGGTATGAGATCGTATGCTGGCTGCAGTTCTCCACGCCCGTTGAAACTTAGAACATGCTCAGGCCTCGAACACGAGTTCCCTGGATTTTTCTCTTTCATACATAAAATAAATATGTTGTACTATATCTATGATCATGATCACCCCCCCCTCTCCTCACATTAATCTATCTGATTCCCAGTTCTATTCCCAGTTTCCCTCTTCAGGCATCCCAATGTGGCTGCTCCTCAACCGACGATCAATTTTGCCTGAAACACCCGTTCTGTCAATGCACCGAGGATCAGCAAGTTATCCCTCTTTATGTCGATACTACCGGGCCTTCAATTTCCTCTTATAAAAAAGCAGTTGGTCTATCAACCTTTCCATCCAAAGTCCCCTTTTTCAATAAAAAAAAAAGGGTGAAAAAAAAAAAAGAAGAATAGGCAATGAAGGCAACTAGTAGACAGAATGAGCCCCCCCGTTCAACGTCAAAGTGGATCGGATTTTCCAACGTTGACGATCGTTGCCTTCTTCTGTGGCTAAGCCAGCACAGACATGACCGTCCCGTTCGGCAGCTAATTACAGCTGGTTCAAGTACAATGTAAATCAATACCCGGGATATGTCCGAAGGAAAATACCAAAAAAAAACAGAGAAGAAGAAACAGGAGAGGATCTCCGAGACGGGAAGAACAGATGTGATGGTATGTTGTAGTGCGCATGTTAACCAACAGCTGAGGGGAAAAAAAGAAGCCAAGGACCAATTGGAAGAATAACAAAAGGTGGAGAGTCCCACTCCTGTCATTACGTTGGCTATACATAGAAATAACTATAACACTCTCCACATCTTGTCTCTTTAACTTGAATGATTCTTGTGGAGAATTTGAAAGAATCTCACACACTGCAATCGGGTCTTTTTTTTCCTTCTTTTTTCCATGAGAGAATCAAATAAAGAATATGAGTTCTTCCAATCTTCAGAGAGGGACATCTCTCTTTGAGCATCGGTGATCCTGGTTCTATTAATAGCCAATGCAACGAGATACCAAAGAATGTCTCTTTGTCTACCTGCTGGACATGGACACCATACGAAAAGGGATGTAGAACATGGGGCTTGAACATGAAAGAAAAGACCCAGTCGATGAAATTGGAATCGATGTCAACTCAACTGGATCAACCTCGGACTTTCTTTGAACTCCCTCTACCTTCCCGGGTTGATTCAAAGAATTCAAGTTCCAGGCATATTCTTTGGAGAAAATGATGAGAGAAATAAATACAAGTGCATATCCCTTCATATAGAGATACCTAGAAAGAAGAAGAAGAAGAAGAAGAAGAAGGAAAAAAGAAACTGATCTTTACTATATCGACATGGCTGAACCAGGTATAACTTCACCCGCAGACGAAGAGATGGGCAGTCCGGGCACAGCCCCAAAAGAAGCAAACGACTCAGCAGCACTGGACAATGCCCTCGCAACTAGAGTAAGTGCATGTGTGAACAGAATCCCTGAAACTGTGGCTTAACCAAGAGATAGATTCCCATTCCCAAGGACTGGAGTGACGACGTGGCCGAACGAACCCTTGGGGGATTTCCAAACGAGGGCTTGCAATGTTATCGAAACGTCAGCTTCCAGATGCTTCTACACCTGCCAATTTTCTGTAACTGGCTCGATACGTACCTTCAATGTCATCTCCCTGATGATACCCCCTGCAATATGGGCAGCTCAACTGTCACCGGTCCTAGAGAATGTAAGCTGTGTGAGCTTCACAAGATCTGTACATCTTACTGGAACAATGAACAAATCCCACTCGTCTTCACTCAGTTGACCAAGAAAATTTTCCACACTTGGAAAAAGGCTACAACTACGGCCACGGCGGAGGAGGATCCTGCCGAGTACTTGGAGGAAGTTTTCAATCAGCTCTACAATGCAACTGATCCAATGTTGTATGTAACTCCTTTGTAATTCTTCCTTCCCTTCCCGATGTTGTCCCACGGAGACTGACCTTCAATTTGTAGCAAACATGATTTGGACGAGATCTTCAAGATGATGATTACGCCTACAAAAACATGCAATGCGAAGGCTGCTTGTCCGCCATTAAACGTCCCCGAACGTCGTTTCATGTTGACTGTGCCTTTTCCCCAGGATGAAGATGGTAGAATTAAAGACATGAGTCTTGCAATCTCACAACACATGAGCAGTCAAGATCATGGGCAGACGTGTGACTCTTGCCAGGGCAACGCCACTCTCCGCCAACGATTTGCCAAATTTCCCGAGGTTCTCTTGATTCAAGTCAACCGTCTCGATGACGAGGGTGGGAGATTGACCGATGTCCTGGCAGTGAACAGCGTGTTGTTCATCAAAAAAGATTACCACTCCGCCGGCGCGCTGACTGCAGATGACGCTGATGAATTTGGCAAATATGAACTGAGCTCGGTGATCATGCATCAGGGCGCCGATATGAGCAGCGGGCATTATAGAATCGCTACCAAGGGTAAGGACAGCATATGGAGGCTAGCCGATGATAGAAATATCACGCGCTTGAAGTCTATAGATAACGAAGAAGTACGCACCAATGGGTATATCTTTGCATACCGCCTGTTACCCACGGAGGAGGAGTATGTGCCCGGGCCTGCAATTACTGCCGGCCTCGCAGGGGCTTCAGGGCCGGAACTCGTTACTAAAAAGATTCCGCGAGCTAAAAGGATTCTGCGAGCTAAAAAGATTTCGCGACCTGCTTCAATCAAGTCGCGGCCAACTGCATCATTGCCGCAAACTGCATCATTGCCAGCGCTGAGTGACGCCGCACTTCAAAAGATTACCGAGGTGGTGGCTGAGAAACTCACCAAAACCATTGAGACTGCTTTGCCGCAAACTACATCGTTGCCAGCGCTGAGTGACGCCGCACTTCAAAAGGTTACCGAGGTGGTGACTGAGAAACTCACCAAAATCATTGAGACTGCTTTGGACGCCTCCTTGACTCGCATACTTCCTAAGATGCTTGATAGCGCTTTGGATCGCGCAGAAAAGGCGAGGGGCGCAGAGGAGAAGGGGGATGAGATAGAGATCGATACGGAGATCGATACGGAGAAGGAGAAGGAGAAAACAGGAGAGGGGGAAGATATTGAAGCGCCAGACCTCACATGGGTTAAGGAACGAGGGCTACTCCGGATAACGTTGACTAAAAAACAGGGACAAGGAGCAAGAGTGCTGGATGTCCAATGCCAAGGAATGACCTACAATAACCTCAAGAGAAAGAGAAAGGAGGAAGTGGAAGAGGGAGGGGGAGGATCACCAAACAAGAAAGGTAAGACGTCGAGCGAGGGAGAGAGCAAAGAGGGACAAAAAGGACACACCACAGCTAAACAAAAGTTGGTAAACATAAAGAATAGGGTAGGCAGCGCGACGGATAAGGTGGTGAAATTAATGGGAAATGGAAAGAAGGGAGGAAATAGTTGAGTGATAGTTTGGTGTTGTTTGATTTTGGAGTTGTAGTAACTAGTTATATATTGTTCGTCTTTTTCTGCTAGAATTCTCTTCAACTACATCTCTTCTCTTCTCTCAACCCAGAATGGATTATTCCCAGCCCTACACTGCAATATTTGTCGATCGCCTGATCACCGAACTGGCTCAGTACAAAAGTGAAAAGGGCCAGACACATCTCCCGCAGGCCTTTCCTGGACTTTCGGCATCACAGACCGCAAGCCTGAAACCATTGATGTTAACATTTCATTGTCTATTTCCAAACGACTTTCTCCCAGCCCTAGATATCCTAGATCGCAAATTAGTCCGTCGGATTATCTGCACAGATCGATCCGATGCCACATCCTCCAAGACGGGTGAGGGTATACCCCAATTGGAATCAGAGGATATCTTTCTCGTGATATCTGCCTCGGCACCGCCTTCACTTCCAGGTGCTTCATCAACCCCTTCCACACGCGGACAAGAAAAGGGTTACGAGGTTCGGCTGCGTGCCTGGAATTGCAGTTGTCCTACATTCACCCTGTCCGCATACCGAAATGCTCACCAACTGCCCGAGTTGGTTGGCGCAAATCATCCCCATGTCGGGGTAATTGAACACGGGAACTCTATTGCCTACCCATTCGGTGGGACTTTGGCCCGTGGCACAGCTCGTTCATCGCCTCCTGCCTGCAAACATATATTAGCCTGCGTGTTGCATGTACGGTGTCCAGAACTATTTCGGGCTGACGGGGATGGCAGATTACTTGTTTCCATGGAGGAATTAGCGGGCTGGTGTGCTGGCTGGGGAGGTTGATTGGCTTGTTCGTCTTCTTTGACATGCCAGGCCAACAGAACCTCAATATCTTGTTGGTTTGACATGAAATACTTGATTCGTGGCAGCAGCTGAAGCGACCACATGCTCTGAGAATAAGAGAGAGGGGCGAAGGGTGAGAAGAACGCCTACGGATTACCAACCAACCCTCGTCCGGTCGATATGACTTTACAGTCAAAAAAATTGCTGTCCGATACGGCCCATGAAAAAAACTGGTTGTTTCATACATGAGGACATTCCCGGAGCCCTCAAAAGACCACACACAGGATCGTCGCTTGCCTGCTACAGAAGCAGAAGTTTCACTACTTCGGATATTTCAGATATTTCAGATAGATAGCTTACAGATAAACCAAGGGTTGATCGCCTCGTCTCGAAATGAGTGGTCCATGTCTACCAGTGATACCAATATGATTTCACATTGATTCGATCCAGCATAGACCGCGAGATAGAGGAAAGTGATTCGAAGGTCATATTGTTCACTCGAATAGAATGACAATTCTGGTAAGTGCATAAATTAAGAAAAGTCCCTCAGTTCTTCTTCTTATCGGAGCTATCCTGCTCCTCCTTCTGTTCGCCACTAGGCGAGCCAGCCTTTTTGGCATCCTTATCTCCCTTGGTCCCATTGGCCTCTTGCTCACGCTTGGTCTCACTCTCTTCTTGCTGCTGCCGATTCTGGATCTTGTTCTCGATTAAGTCATGGAAAGCCGTGATAGCACGGATCAAGCTGCTGATGTAAATAGCCATCAATTGATCGTTGGTCTTGATGCTCATGGCCCGTGCTAATTCGCTGTTCTCAATCTGTGGCTCCTGGCCGGTAACCCGCTGTGTTGCCGGTGGGGTGGACAGGTTGGGAAGGAGGTTGAAAACATCCTGGAGATTGCCAAGGATAGCGTGATTGACGGGGAGTTCCTTGTCGAGCACTTTTTGAAGATATTGGCCAATGTCGCGTAGCCGCAGATGCAATCCTTGCAGTGACTGCAGCTGCGACGTGATACGAGTGGAAAGTGTGCCGACAGCGACGTCTCTGATGTCTCGGAGGAGGTGCTCCACGCCAATCTCCTCTGCTTCTTCGGCCTCAATAATCGACGGAGTGTGGACAAATGTCCGGGAGGTTGTAGTTCCATCCTGCAGGTGTAAAAATAACCATGGTTAGCGATGCTGGGCTAACGGGTAGGTCTCACTCATGTTCAACACAAACTCACATCCTTGATCTCATCCACAGCGAAGTACGCATCCGTGGGCACACCCACTTCCTTCGGTTGCACGTCGACAATAACCAGCAAGGGGTTGGGTGTGTATTTCTTGAAGAGCTCATTGATCTCCAAATCCGAAGCGCGCAGTTTAGGACCTGAGTGGTACCAGCCGACTAGCTTCTCGCGAGCATTGATCTTCTTGAACATATCCCTCATCGATTCAACGAAGTTGTGATCCAAGAACCACACAGACGGGTCTTTCTCATCCTCTTCAAATGGGACTAGAAACATAAACACAGACGTCAGCTTATCTGTCCTATGGGGATCCATCGAAGCTTCCACTCACCAGCAAAACTGTTTGATACCCGGACATTATCACCCGTGTTCTCTCCCAGTAGCACACCTACAACACGTTTCCGAGTACCCTTTGCTGTTCTCCCATAGTGATCTGCGACAGAAAGGAGGACTAATGGAGCAACCGTCACGGAGCGGTTGACGAGGGATAGTGTGTCTGCCGTGGTGGCAGGCATCGTGAAAAGAGTGAGAGGAGATAGAGAAGAAATCAACAGCTGTGAGGACAATTAAAGCTTGTAGATCACGAAAAACTTCAATGGAAAAGCAAATCAACGCGAGGCAGGAGAATGCGGTGGATGGAGAGCGATGATGCACAGGTGCTTTGAGAGCTCTCCGCCACAGACCTGCGCCATTGAGGCTGGAATTCTTAGTAAGCAGAGACAGTCACCTGCTGGGCACTTCCAAGGTTTCCAATGCCGAAGTTACTTAGGAGGGAACAGATGAGAATTAGAAGGGGAAAATATGCGTAGACAAGCAGTAAATAGGTAAATTAATGTACCATAGTGTTGAGCAGACAATACAAACAATGCTTATCTTTCCTCCTAAAACATACATCAAGTTGGTCTGTCCCAGTCCACAGTAGACGATATAGTTGAAAGCGGATGCTCCGAGCCTCGGGCGCCAAGTACCTGCGAATCTTCCCTTTCCCCATTTCTCCGTTTCCCCGTCTACGCAAGCCTTTATCTTCTGCAACTTTTCAATCGTCTCACTTCTCTCAATTACAATGGCTCCCATCACTGAAGATGCTGTTTCCGGCTTGAAGAACACCATCAATCAGCTCCAGGCGAAGGTTTCCGAGCTTGAGAGCCGTCTCGCCAATGGCGGCAAGCCCAAGTCCGCCGCCGAGCAGATGCGCATCATCTTGATGGGCCCTCCTGGCGCAGGTATGCGATAAATGAAACAATTGGAACGGCAATGGATATTAACACTTTCAATCAGGCAAGGGTACTCAAGCCCCGAACCTTAAGGAAAAGTACTGCGCTTGCCACCTGGTGAGTAGAAGTTTGTCCGAGCACAGCATAAGCCCTTCCCACTAATGAATTCCCCGAATAGGCCACTGGAGACATGCTGCGGTCCCAGGTCGCGAAGAAGACCGACCTCGGAAAGGAGGCCAAGAAGATCATGGACCAGGGTGGTCTTGTTAGCGACGAGATCATGATCAACATGATCAAGAGCGAGCTCGACAACAACGCAGAGTGCAAGAACGGGTGCGTACATCTACATCTTTCCCTTGTTCATTCTATCTTCCGCGCACTGGTCGGAGTCTAACACGCGAGGTGGATAGTTTCATTCTGGATGGTTTCCCCCGGACCGTCGCGCAGGCCGAGCGTCTCGATGACATGCTCGTCGCCCGTGATCAGACCCTTCAGCACGCCATTGAGCTGCAGATCGATGACTCCTTGTTGGTGGCTCGTATCACCGGCCGCCTGGTCCACCCTTCGTCCGGCCGCTCGTACCACAAGATCTTCAACCCCCCCAAGGACGACATGAAGGACGACATTACCGGAGAGCCGCTGATCCAGCGTTCCGACGACAACGCCGAGACCCTTACCAAGCGTCTGGCTACCTACCACGCCCAGACCACCCCCGTTGTCGAGTACTACAAGAAGACCGGTATCTGGCGCGGCATTGATGCCAGCCAGGAGCCTGGTCAGGTGTGGAAGAGCATTCTTAATGTCTTCCACCAGTAAGTAAATTCTGTTAGATTGATCTCAAACAAAAAACAGGAATTTTGGGGGGGTAATTTAGGACCAGTTACCAGTCCAGGCTCCATGATGTCTACCGTTTTCCTATGTTCTTTTTCTTACTTGGGGGCACATCGGGAGCATGCCATGGCTGGCGTTTTCGTCCACATATAGACCTGGGTTTATCCCCTTGACCGCGATGTACAGTAGTATGCGTGTACCTTTGAGTACCAAATACACTCAAGATCGGTACGCATTCAATGGAGACATTCGATAAATCTCGTAGTTACATCCGTCGCCTTCGTCCAGGGAGCTTGACAGGGTTAACGCAGAGGGATGTCGTGTGAATTCACATAGCACTCGTTATATTTCCAATTTCCATGTAAACTTATCTTTACAATTGCAGAGGATACTCAGTAGATTCAATCTTCTGAGGATAGGTCAAACCGCCCTGCTTACGCACCTCATCCATAACTTCCATAATCACGATGCTCTCTTCCCACGGCAAACCTTCGCTCTCGAGCTTACCATCGCGGAGACAACGAGCAACTTCGTCAGCTTCCCAGTACATACCATGGCCCTGGCCAGGGAACACGGACTGGACCTCGCGGATCTCGCCGGCACCCTTCTTGGGGATGATGCGATAGCTCACTGGCCGGAACGGATGGCCACGCACCTGAACCTCGCCCTTAGTGCCCTGAATACGAATGGAAGGACCAGCAGATCCCTTCTCATCCGGGTCAGCCGCGACACGAATGTTGGTCATGGCCACACCGTGCGACTGTTGCGGGTGAGGGCCGTTAGAAGGAGTGCTTGTGGGGAAGCTGAGGAGCATGGTGGTAGACTCGTCAGCACCAGTGAGGTGATAGGACGTCATCTGCGAAGAAACAGTGGGTGGCCTTCTTTGGTCTCGGGGCAGAGTGTGATATAGGATCTGGAAGACCCAGGTCAGGGAGTAGATACCCACTGCAAGAGCAAATCAGTAAAGCTTTTTTCTTCTCCTTAATCTCCACAGCGTAGGAAGAAAATGTGCAAAAAGCTCTAGAAAAAAACTTACAGTCCAAGAGAGCACCACCGGCCAGATCAGGGTTCACCATGCGATGCGTAGTACCCCATTTTGTCTCAACGTCATCGCCGAAGCTCGTATCAGCTACGACACGGAGCACCTCGCCGATCTCACCCCTCTGAATGAGCTCGCGAATCTGGATGCTGAGCGGGAAGTAGCGAGTCCAGACTGCTTCCATGAGGAAGAGCTTCTTCTCGCGGGCGATGTCAACGAGAATCTTAGTCTGAGCAGCGTTGACGGTAAACGCTTTCTCGCAGAGCACATTCTTGCCCGCCTCCAGCGCCAGTCTGGCGTTCTGGTAATGATGGGAGTGCGGGGTTGCAACGTAGATGACATCGACGTTGGGATCAGCCACGAGAGTCTCGTAGTCACCGTATGCGGAGCAGGGGGTCGTGATTCCACGTGCTGCAATGAATTGCTCGGCCTTTTCCTTGGACGAGGATGAGGCGACGGCCACGATTTGGTGGGCTATATCTGAGGCATCACGGACATTGGGGTCGATGAGAATGTCCTTTGTGAACACTACGGGGAAAAATCAATTCTTGTACATTGTGGTACATGTAGGGCTGCCAAGTGAGATTCTTACTCTCAGCAATCCAGCCAGTGGCTATCAATATGTTTCAAGATTAGCTTTGTTCCATCTTCAATTCAAATTCAAAGTGTTTCATACCCATGATACCCCATCGAACAACGTGTGGTGCCATTATGGAGGAGATATTTATTGAATTAGAGGGCAAATAAGATGATATAGACAAGTCAAACGAGATCAAAATGCTGAAGATGAAAAGGAAAAACAAGGTGGAAAGTATTTATAATCGGTGGGGATGAATCTGGAGTCCGGAGATGCACCGAGCGGGGCAATCGCCGTGTCTTACGCGGTTATATATAAACTACATTTTGAGATAAATAGAGACTAGCTAGGAGGACTGTCTTTGAAGAAGTCAATTCGCCGAGGCTGAACGCCAGAGATGCAATGCAAAGATATAATACAAAAGAGATCCGCAACCTCAAACGGTCTCGGTCTTGATGCGTGTCTTCTGGCCTGGTGATTCGGTCCCCTTGTGGATAGTTAGCTCTCTGAGGTACTCAAAGCAGTTAAGAGAACACTGTTGGGGTAACTTACTTCAGCCTTGCGCTTACCCAACACCGAGTCGGGTGTCCCTGTTCGCGTTTGGCTCGTCGGTGCAGGACCTTTAGTAACTTCTGCATAACAGCTAGCATGATATACTCGGCTTCCAACCTTGGTTGCGTCTTGCCAGATCCAGTCCTGGACATCTTCGGACCAGGTCGATTCGAACTTCTCCTGGCAGATGGGACAAGGGGTGTTGCGGAGAGTAGCATCATTCGGAGCTCGAATCCATGGCTTTGGCGGCTCTTGCTTAGCATTGCCATCAACGCCCGCAGTCCCTTCGGTGGTGGATTGGGGGTCTGCAGCGCCGTTTTCGTCGCCAGCCTCCCGAGATTTAATCCAATCCTGTGAATAGGTTAGAGACAAAACTCGGACAGTAAATAGATGCAATAAACATACCCTTTCGTCAACATACCAGCTACGGTTCTGAGCCCGCCGGGAAGACTCGGTCATGCGCTGATTGGTTTTGAAATGCCAGTCCAAATGACGTGCCTTCATTTCCTTGCCCTCATCCGTGGTCAGGAAGCGACGGCCGCAAGTTCCACACCGGTTCGGTCGGGAGTCATAAAGGGAGACGAGAAGCGCAAACCGAGGGATCTTCATAGAAGCTGAGTTCATGGGAACTCCAGAGCCATTGGAGGGAATTGGTGTTTGAGACCCAGCTGGCGGTGTTACTTGCATTCCATTGGGCAAGATGAAAGGCAAAGTAGTTCTCCCGGGAACTGGTGTCGAAGTCGAAGGCGTAAGAGAGGAAGGTGCCGGTCCACCAGGTAGAAGTCCACGAGCCCTCAGTGCGGTAATGAGGGGATTCTCCTGTACTGCTGGCTGTGGAGTGTTACTCTGCTGAGTGATTTGGGGCATCTGAGGCAAGGCAGCAGGTATATGTGCCGGTGGGGTCGACTGTTGACGTGAAGCGGTAGCTTTGATCAGCCCGGCGAGAGTGCCGGAGTTTAGAAGCTGCTGGAGGGGTTGCGAGACTGGTGGTGCGGGTGGAATTTGCGGAGGAGCTGGCGCTGCCGGGCCACTCGAACCGGCATGAGGAGGAGCAGATGGTGGCCTTGATGCAGCAAGTGCAGAGACCTGATCACGGACAAGTTTCAACTGTTCTGGGGCGAGTTGTTGTTTCTGTAGAATTGCCTGGAGATCCACCAACGCCTTCAAACGTTGTTGAGAAATCGGGTTGAAAGGACTGTTAGCAAAGTCTTTCTTTGCAGAAACAATCAGGGCATCCACATCTCGATTGAGGTAGCCTAGATCAATATCCTGTCTCTGGGAGAGAGAAGGTGTCTGTGGACTCAAATTAGCTCTGAACGTAACACGCAAGGGGAAGATGGTCATACTGGGGTGGAATGACCACTATGGACATGTTGATGGTTTTGAGGATGGCGAGACATATTTTGGGGAGGTATAGGGCTGTTAGTTCGGCCAGTTGGAGTCACATTTGCACGACTACGTCCGAGGATGTCGGGTTGAGATCTGGCCTGTTGCTGTTGCAAAGCCGCAGTACGTGCTTTGATGAGAGCACTCTCAATGTTGCGCGTGATTTCGGGAGGAAAGACTGGCCGTGTGTCCATTGACCCTGGAGCAGGGTACTTCCATGTGTTGAGCATCTCGTCTAACTTCTTTCGGGTGTTTCCATCTACCAAAGTATAGACATTCATGAATGTCTGATACATGTTCCTACCCAAGAAGCCGGTGTATGGGTTTCCAATGTTCTTGACGATGGAATCGGCTACATAGAGGGCAGGAAGCTTCTGTAGCGGTGGTGTCTACACAGCGGTCAGTACTCATCTTGTACTACGCCTCCCGGAAAAACGACAGAATGGAGATGAGAGCACCTACTGTCCGAATGTGATTCTCCAATACTCGGGAGATAGCCTGTGCGTAGTCCGTATTTTCTTTGGCAATGACGGTCAGGGTACGGATCTGCATTCCATCGTTGGCGGTTAGATCCTCCAATGAACTCTTGTAATCCTCCGCAATTTCAGCAGAAGACATGATGGCGATGTGGATGAGTTGGGAATCGAGGGAGATAGAGCGGAAAACAATATCAAGCCCAACCCAGTTTCAGCACCTCCACTTATGCAGCCTTTCCCTTCTTGTCTTCTTCTTTCTTTCACTCCTTTGCTTCTGTGCTTCCTTTTTTTCTCCTCTCTGCTCGATCTTCAATCTGGTAGATGGCCTTTGCCAGACCTTTGTTTCCTGTCACTATCGAGACTGTCTTCTTTTCTTCTTAATCCTCGTCCTCGTTCCAAGGAACAGATTCTCTCGGATCAACACAAAGATGGAGAAATAGTCGGAAATTGTAAATGCTTGGCTAGCTATCTTCGCGAAATTCTGAGACAACAATAGGATTCAGACGCTTATCCTCAGTACAACCCAACCTGTGACCTTCCAGCACCCTTGTGTATCTACCTTCCTTCAAGTCAATGATAAATCGGCGAGGGATGGTGGAGCAACGTCGAGGGTAGAAAGGATTGTCAGGCCGAAAACTTGTGTCGCGAAAAACGGAACCAAGCAGATGTGATAGGAGATAATCAAAGAAGACTGCAAATGCCAAAAAAAAATCGCAATAAGTCAACGCTGTGAGGTAGTGAAGCAATGGAGATATGAGAGGTTGGGGGAGAAAAAAAGAGAAGTGGTGAGAGGTGAGAGGTGAATGAGTTGACACCAGAGAAAGGGATTGTCTGGCATATCAAGTCATGTGATCCGGAGATGACGCCAGACTCCCTTTATTCCTCCCACTTCTCTCCAGTCAAACAATACTAACCTACATTCATCTTACCTGAAAGCTAATATTGCATCTTCAACATGAGATTTACATTCGCAGCTGCCCTATTGGCTCTACCGCTAGCACTAGCTGAGTCCCTCAAGTCCGTTATCGTCACTTTCCCCAAGGGAACGCCTGATTCAGTGGTTATTCAGGCCAAAGCGTCGCTAGTGGCTTCAGTACGCAGTGCACCTCTGTTTTAAGGAGGCTATCATGGTCCTTGGCTGACACTTCTAGGGTGGCGTCATCACGCATGAATATCGTAAGTTCTGACCCGACTCCCTTCATCGAATGGATATTCAGATATCGTTTCATTAATGTATCGATGCTAACGTGTATCTCTCATGCAGATCTGATCAAGTACGACCTCTAGCGGTGTTTCTTTTACAGAAAACAGTTTCTAACTATATCTTTAGTGGCTTCGCCGCCGACGCTCCTGTGAGCGCGCTCTATACACTCTCCACGCAGGACGTCAAATACGCTCCCATTATCGAAGAAGATAAGGTTGTGAATGCGTACGGTGATTATGAAACGGCCGTCTAAGATTTCCTTCTTGATCAGGTGCTGGAGCCTCGAATTCCAAGGCACAGCTGGTTCTGAGCATATCACGGTGGCCGGTCGGGGAGCTGGCAAACCTACACTGCGATGAACCAATCAAGATAGTAACACTCTTTGGTTTTTGTCGGGAAAACTTGGGTGGATTTCTGCTACCTCGGCGTCTTGGTGTATACAATGTGGAGTAGTTGGTTGAGCCTGTTGAAGGGCTCGAGGGGCGCATATTAATGGTTGTTTTGGTACCTTGCGATCTATCTATAGCATCTATTACTCCACGTTATTCATTATCACATTCACTATATGATTTGCCATGCAGTAAATACTCGAATGCGTCAATTGCTATGTAACAATGAAAGCGCATGGATTATGTACATAGGGCCGATCATCCCCCCGCTAGTTGATTTCGGTCGTTGGGGTTTCCCTCCCCCGACCCCGAACGCGAATGCGCGTGGATCCGCTGGAAACTCACTTGAGAGCCACGGAGAAAGTCGTTTGCATTGACAAACTCTCACTCTAGAGTCTTGGAAATGCTAAAATCTCATCGAGTTTCTCTCACATTCGATTAGACGCGTCGTGAATCGCCAACATGGCGTCGGAACACATGGTGACCAAGGTCCTGTTGGAATGGATCAACAGCTTCTCCCTAGGCAAGACTCTCCGAGCCATTGATGAATTGACCGATGGAATTATCTTATGGGAGATTCTCCAGGACGTTGACCCTCAGTACTTCCTCGAGGAAATCCCAGAGCGCAACTCCTCCGACCATTGGGTGGCCAAGTGGCAGAACTTGAAGCACATCCACAAGCTGCTCCTTAACTATATTCGACTCCAGAACGATGACACCCTACCCTCCGGTCTTGACCCATCGCCCGATCTCGAAGCCATCGCGGAAAAAGCATCGACCAAGGAGACAAACAAGCTGCTGAAGCTTCTCCTGATTGCAGCGATCAGCTCCCCAAACGCCGGAACATACGTGCAAACACTCCAAGAACTGAGCACCTCCACCCAGGAGGGACTCAAAGATATTATCGAGGAGGCGCATAACGGCCAATACGAGCCAATGGACGCTGCGGACGAGCTCAGGGAAGACCTAGCAAAGCATGATCGCCCTGTGGATCTTGAACTACAATTCGAAGAACGCGTCGGAAAGGTGCTTGCGGAAAACGACCGTTTGACTCATGAGAAAAAGGAATTAGAGAAGGCGTTGGAGGACCTGCACAATCGCCTGGCGCGCCTTCAGGAGAATAACGACACTCTCCAGAACCGTCTCGCGTCCACCGAGGACCGGCTGGTTACCTTGAAATCTGGAAAAGGCGACATTGGGTTCAATGCAAAGGCGCTGGAAAGCAAGACCCGCCAACAGGATGATCTAATTGCCTCTCAAGAGGCGAAGCTGACTGCAGCCCAGGATGAGATTGACAGTCTTCGGATGACAGTGGAGTCCTTGCGCGTCAAAAATCAACGCTATCAGAAGTTACAGGATGACTATGATGAGCTCCGCACTGAAAAGGATCAGCTCGCGCGCAAAGCGAATGCGGCAGAGAAATATCGCCAGAAATTGCAGGCCAGTCAAGACTTCGAAAAAGAGAACCAGACCCTCAAAAACCAGATCAAAGATCTCCAACAACAGCTGAAAGAGTCAGACTCGCAGCAGCGGTGGTCCTCAGAGCGTGACGTGGAACTGGAAGAATACCGCAAGCTTCTGCCTCAAGTTGAGCAGGAATGCAACGAAATCCAAAACTTGAAGAAACAACTCGAGTTCAACAACCATGCCCTCACAGAGCGGCTAGAGAGTGCAAACGAACAACACGAGAGAGATGATGCTCTAATCAGTGAACTACGTGAACGCCTGGGCGAAATGGATGGTATGCCGGGAAGCCAGTCTCCTGGGTCTGAAACGCCGAAGATGCAGGGGACATTGCACAAGGACTTTGAAGCCCTGGGTGTCAAGGAATCTCAGCTGTATGCATACATCATATATTCGACATTCTATCAGATGCTAATGATCAACAGTAAATCCGAGAATGATGACCTGAAGCGGGAAATGGAGTCCATCAAAGCACCTTCAGCTGTATGTATACCATATGTTTTCTACCGGGATTTTGTTTCGATACTGATAGCTCCTAGCCGGGCTCTCATACTGGAGGCTTCTCTGAAACCTTTGCTGCATCTGTGCAGCTTGCACGCTCTGGTTCCAGCCAAAGGTTTGATCGCCCTACTCTTTCCTCCAAAGTTGAAATATCTAACATGTTTTACAAGTGAGGATTATTGGAAACTATATGAGAACTATACCAGTGCTTTAAAGAAGATTGCCGAGGTCCAAGACACTTTGGAAACCACCAAGAGGGACCTGTCTGATGCACAAGCTGAACGTAAGTCCAGAAACGCCGTGATCCCACATAGTTCAATGCAAGTTGCTTACAATGTTAAAGTTGGTCTCGTCAACATGGAGCAGGTAGACATGCTCCGAGAACTTGAAGAGCATAACTCGAGCGAGTTGACGAAAGTTCGAGGTGACTGGGACACCCTCACACAGAACGTACACCACCTGGAAGCTGAGGTGGATGCCAGTCAGACACTGGTGCGCGAAGTCTGCGCTGAACGAGAGGAACTACGCAAGATGCTCGATAGCAAGCAAAGCGAGATCAGCTCTGAAGACCAGGAAGTAATGAACGAGATGCAGATGCTTCTGGGCGAATTTGAAACCCACAATACCGAGGGTGGCGAAGTGCCTCAGAAATCTAGCTTCGAGCTTTTGAAACAGTGTGCCGGGGTTCTCGAAAAGAACGTCGAACGACTAGCTCAGCGTGCGGAGGTTGGTCTTTCACATGAATCTATGCTGTCTCTTGTTTGGTATCGCTAACCTCGGCTTGGTGTTACAGTACATTCAGCAGCAGAACGAGCTGGTCAAATCACTTCGCGAGCGCATGAAGAACTACGAAGAAAATCTGGACAATGGAATTCCCAAAGAGCGAGAGGTAAGTCAACGATGACGGGCTTGATGCCTTGATACTGCTATTTCTCCGCAGCATGCTGATGGTACATTTTAGCTTGAGCTTCAGAACATTATCGACAGCCAAGCCCGTGAACTCAGCCTTGTGGGTTCGGCTTGGTATCACCTCCAGAGCCGATGGCAGAACAATAACATGACGGTATCACGATATCGACATGGAGCCAGCACGGGAGATTCCAAGGGCTGGCTAGCAAAGCAGAGAAACGCTGTTGCTGGCCAGTAGGATCTAGATTTATGCCAAGTATTTTGCATTTTACGTTTCATTTTTCTTTTGCTGATTTCCAAGGTTGTATGTCGATATTCCCACTATACATCCCGTCTCATTACTGTGATTAATCCTGTCTATATACGCCATAGAATCGAGGTCATTTGAATAGAGCTTTTATACTTTGAATCTTCCAGAACAGTTTGTTATTGGCATATCCATGTTGTTAGGAAAGTGATTCTTGAGCCCCAGAAGTTCCCAACTACATGGTTCACTCATATCGCTGAACGAACCATGCCCCATCCGCGTCAACCCAGCGTGTCTAGCATAGATTTCATCGTACATGTAGTTGGAACTATGTAGGTCCCGAAGGCGACACTGGGAGCTAATCGAAAAGTTATAGTAGTAGCTAAAGAGCAGTATCCGACGACGTTTGCACATTGAGAGTATACATTTATATCTTTCAAGAGAACATCTCTCATATTCTGTCAAGAAGCGGCAAGAGGGGAGTACCAAAACGGAAGAGGAAACCAAAATGTGGCAGGGGAAATCTGCTACATAGGTAGATCCACACAGTAAATAAACATGTCTATGAAAAATACAAACTTCTGGGAAATTAACCTGGCCCAAGAAAGGATAAGAAGAAGAGAAAAGGGGAGATGCAACCATTATAAAGATACGGTCTCTATACAACCTGACCGAAAGCGGGAATCAGAGTCTGTGCCAGCCAGAAGCTGAAGACCAGCTTGGGACCTGTCATCAGCAGCTTGGGGGTCAGGCCCTTGAAGAAACTGGTAGGACCCTCGTTCTTAAGCATCTTGGAGACAATCTTGAATCCAGACTCGGGGTTCTCGAAGTTGCGGTTCTGGATACGAGTCTTGATGACATCGAGGGGAGCGGACACGATCAGAGAGGCGCTAGCACCGCAGACGGAGGCGACGAAGTTCTGGCCCCAGGTGGCCTTGTTGTAGTCGTTCAGCTTGTAAATCTTTTCCTTGGCGAAAGCGGAACCACCGAAGAGCTGTAACATATGTTAGACATATGGTGATAGCAAGCAATGGGGATAATAATCATACAGCGAAGGAGCCGGGGGCGTTACGGGCGGCAGTCCAGCCAGCACCGCGGTACAGGCCCATACCCTCATCGGCGACAATCTTGAAGAGGCCACGGCCGCGGAAGGCCTCGGGGTTAGTCTGGCGCTTAATCTTCAGGACGTCCAGAGGCAGCAGGACGATCTCTCCAATACCGATCAAACTGGGGATTTTGGCGTTAGATGATGTCATGTATCCCGAAGTGCAGTTGTTCTTACCTTCCAGCAGTGGCGTGCATGATGGCCTTTCCGGTACCCTTGCCAAAGGCATTGTCGAAGTCGGAACCGTGGTGCTGAGCAAGGTAATCGCGTGCGAACGGCTGACCACCGTACTTGTAGATGCGCTGAAGGACCTGTGGTGATTTGAAGTAACATGAGTTACTGCGTCCCCTATTCACATGATATTGACAGGAGTCACGAACCTTGTAACCGGCAGCGTAACCGAGACCGGGGAACAGAGAAGTGAACTTGCGGCCGATTGTGGCATTGGCGTGCTCCCTAAAGACAACCTCCTTGAAAGCGGTAGCGCTGGTAATCTATCAAGAGCCCAGTCAGCAACAGGATACATGTACAACGTAGACAATCCCAATCTCACCCGAGTCTGGTTGCTCATCAATCGCTTGGCGGTGGTGTCAACCTATGGAGTATGTCAGTGTCGGGGCGCAATGGGTCTCATGTCGGAGAAGGTTTGGTCGTACGGGGTGGAAGATCATCAACTCAGCAATACCGGCAGAGCCTACAAGAGTCACGTTAGTAATTGGGTGCGTGTTTTGGAGCAATTGATCCAGACTTACCTGAACCGAGGAGACGAGCAGTGGCAGACTCTTTCTTGACATCCTTAGAGGCGGAGCCTGCACCAGTAGCGATAGCGGGAGACATTATTTCCAAATGTGAAGAAATCCCCAAAAAAAGACAGAGAAAGACAGAGCAATGACAACGCCGATGATGGACTCAGGAACATGTGCTCTCTCTCTCGGACTTAAATTTTATCAACCACCCGGATTGGCACTAGTCCTAATTCGGATCCGCCATCGGAGAGCCAAGGAGTCCGTTGTATGACAGTGGAGAACTTCGGGTATAGATGCTGCTCTTATACTACATACTAAAATAGTATCGATTCGCTCATTACGTGAACCATGAAAGTTGAAGAGGAAAATCATATTGCTCTTGTTGTAGAAGCCACGTTATCTAGCCTGATCTGTGGTCTGTTTCCAGGTTGATCCTCCAACATCGCTCGACAGGGAAAACAAAGAAAATGGCAAAAGAATCCCAGAATATTACCACAACCAGGGAAGGTTTCATTGTGATTGCAGTTGCAGCTAAAGAGCATAGTTATCAAGCAAAGTCAGAAAGGAAATGCGCAGAACACCGAATGAAACGCCAGTGACCCAAACTCAGAATTCCAAGGTCGCGGAAGCCTTGTCGCTCGCCCGTTCTACCATCATTGACTCACACATTCCGAACAGAAGACTCGGTAGTCGAGCGAGTGAAAGAGACTGGACAACCTCTACAGGTCACCGAAAGTGTTCTCGCCCGAGTATCTAATGGTTATGTCAGTATGAGTTCATCTATCAACAAGAGAGCAACATACGTGATATACAAAAAGCCATCTTCGTCCTTGTGCTCTTCGTAAATGCTGCTCATGAGCGCAGCAGTGGGAGGGAGGACCTCATCAACGAAGATGAAGATAGCCTTCTCGGGGGAGAGCTTTATGCGCTTGCGGATAACGTAAACGAACTGTCCCACGGTGAGATCCGCCGGCACCAGGTATTTCTTCTTGTCGATGGTGGCGATGTCCGACTTCTCGACCTTCTCGCAGATGACCTGTAGATTGCAGCGTTAGTTGCCGAACAAGCGGTGAGGACCTGAGACGTTGGTTGCAACAACCACCTCTCCGGTTAAGGAAACCCCTCCTAGAAGCAAAGAAACTCACAGGAATACGGTCGGCATATTTCTGGCGAATGCGCTCGGCCTCAGCCTTTCGCTTTTCGAAAGGGTGCTCGTCCTTGAACTTGGATCGCATCGTGACTGATAAGGCGTAGATAAGTGAGAGCGGGTCGGGTGGAGAGCAAGTAGGATCAAAACACCAAGCTCTGGTGTAAAGTTGACAGCGGTGATGGGTTCTCGATAGGAAGCTCGGAGTGTGAATGTTTCTGGCAAGAGACAGAAAGAGGAGATAGAAGAAGAGGGGTGATAGAGGATGACAAGGCGAGGAGTTCCCCCGCTGACGTTACGGTAATACCATCACGGGATCCATGGGCGGTGAGTCAGAGTCACGCGGCAGAAATCAGATGCCTGGGGAGTTCAGCTCACGTGGCACGAGATTGGATGGATATGTTGCTGATATTATTGATGCCTTTGAGGAACCCAATCTCATAGCAGCAGACAAATACATAGCCAAACATCTTGAAGTCAGCTTATTCATGTCTTCAAATGGAATGCTTCCCCGGGTACCGGAGCCGCTTATCGTGCTTATCTCATCCAAGCAAACAGATCAAACTCCCGAGGTCAGCTCTTGGGAAAGTCATACGATTTGACACCGGGTTGCGTGGTATTTTGCTCAATTGATTCATTTCGGTCTCTTCTTTAAGCATTCTTTGTGCTGGTGCAGACTACCACTTTTCTGGTCCTGGTCAATCACCTTCCGCTCTTTTGTCCTGGCATCAGTCGCGCCTCCAACCCTGTTGCGAAAATGGCCACCCGGTCATACACACCTCTACGGAGGTCGCTGACGCAGCTGTCTGCTCGTAGCACTCGCATTGCTGGTCGTAGCACCAGGCCCTCATTTCGCGCATACTCTACTGAGCAGAAGCCGCCTCAGACAAAACCTTTCACCGTCTGGCGGCCCTACTTGCGCCTCGCCTTTGGCGTGCCATTCATTGGTGCAATTATATACTCAATGGTAGGACATGGCGCTTTTCCGGGCTCAAAGGAAGTTGTGCTGATCTATCTCAGATGACAGAAGAAGTCACGGAACTTGATGCCCCGTCTATTGCCGAAGTGGATGAGGCATTGAAACAATCATCGAAAATCAACGAGCACTCGCCGATGCGGTTACGGATGGAAAAGCTCATCAAGCAGCACCAGCAGAAGATCATCGAGGAACTCGGCAGAATTGATGGACAGCAATTTAAGACAGATACTTGGTCGCGTCCCAATGGCGGTGGAGGTGTTTCGTGTGTGCTGCAAGACGGGAACGTCTTCGAGAAGGCGGGCGTCAACGTTTCCGTAGTATACGGCAAATTGCCCCGGCCAGCTATTGAGAAGATGCGTGCCGATCACAAGTCCTTTGTTGGCTCAGATGTAGAGTCGCTGGACTTCTTCGCCGCGGGTCTCTCGCTGGTCTTGCACCCACACAATCCCATGGCGCCGACTGTCCATCTCAACTACCGATACTTCGAGACCTCGGATCCCAAGGACCCGATCAACGGGGACAAGAACTGGTGGTTCGGAGGTGGCACAGATTTGACTCCCACCTACCTCTTCCCGGAGGATGCTCAGCACTTCCACAAGACCATTAAGGATGCATGCGACCGCCACGACGCTACATACTACCCTAAATTCAAGGCCTGGTGTGACAAGTACTTCTACATCCCGCACCGCGGTGAGTGCCGTGGTGTTGGAGGTATCTTCTTCGACGACCTCGACGCCAGCTTCCTCCAACCATCCGCCGGTTCATCCTCCAATCCTCAGGAGACACTATTCTCGTTCGTTTCGGATGGCCTTGCGTCTTTCCTCCCGTCCTATGTGCCCATCCTTGAGCGACGCAAAGACATGCTTTACACTCCGGAACAAAAGGAGTGGCAACAGCTCCGTCGGGGTCGTTACGTAGAGTTCAACCTTGTCTATGACCGCGGAACCAGCTTTGGCCTGCGCACACCAAATGCCCGCATTGAAAGTATTTTGATGAGTCTTCCGCGCACCGCTAGCTGGGCCTACATGGACCCGGTCTCTGGCACGAGAACGGAAAACATGTCAGTGGGTGAGGAAGATGAGCTGGCGGAGGATAAGACCAAGGAAAAGGAAATCATGGATGTGCTGCGACACCCCCGGCAGTGGGCATGATTGATCTAAATGCCATGTTCGATATGTACTGTATTATTGGTTTTTGTTTGAGTTCTACATGTATAGTATCACCTACATAGGTACCAGCTACCCAACATTTTGCTTGATTGTGAATAGTTGTTGGCCTGCATATTTCTATAATCACCTACATGTCTCCATGGCCAGTGTTATCACTTATTCATATAACCACCGGTGCAAAGAGACACAAACTCCAATGCTAGTCAAGAAGAGTAATCCTCAGATTCAATCGATTAGAAGAAAATTCATGGCGCGGTAATTGAAGGTCAATGCATAGGACGATCTATATTGCTTTCGTTCATATAGCCAGATTTCCGATCTTCTTTCATCTAATGGTAAGATGGCCGAGTTGGTCTAAGGCGCCAGGTTAAGGTATACCTTGACTCCATAACTAGCAATAGTTTCCTGGTCTCGCAAGAGGCGTGGGTTCGAATCCCACTCTTATCATTTACTTTTTTTGCTTTTCTGATCCGTTCTTATAAGGTGCTATCATAGTTCATTACCGATTCTTATTTACTTTATTTTATTTCTCCGTTTTCCTGATCCTATCTCTCCCCCACGTATGGATAAACTGCAGTAGTTAGGGTTAGCTAAAATTAGCCCTGCAGGCCATGTTGAACAGAAACGCCTAAATGCAAGTTCGCCAGCATCTGTAGACTTACATATATATATATTGAAAGTCCGTTACGATAGGACAAACTCTGGTGGGTTTGACGTAATGTTCAATCTACTCGTGACTCTGAATAGGTCCGTCGTTCGTGTTATAGAGCACCCCAGTCTTCGAGGCGCAAACCAGGTAATTTATGTGTTACCTGGAGCAGTTCGTCCGTGGGAGGTATAGACACTCGACATCATTAGATGATGTTATTAAAGAGACTTGCCAGGCTCTCTTTGCCGGGAATCCATGGCATTGGTAGTGGGACGTTGGGTTTTATGCCGAGCGTTGCCTCTTTCCCCGCGGATTTTCTTTCTACGTTGAGTCAGCCATGGTTTATACCTACACCACGAGGCAGTCCTGGCTTTGCCTTGGGCCTGGAGATCATTCGAGCTTGATTCAGACACGGGTCAGTAGGTGGGCGTCGCTGGACTGAATGTTCAATGGATTGAGGTCTTAGTGACAGAGACCATGAATATGCGAAAGTTCAATATAAAAGCCTTAATGTTTAAGTTTTAGCTTTACGAATAAACACATTGGACTTCTCGGGGCTTTCACTCAGTCAATACTTTCATGCGCATGTATAAGCAGCAATTGACATCGGAAGAGAAAATATCATATTTAACACGGCTTTGGGAGTGCGCCTATTAGTAAGGAGGACGGTCCACCTCCAGCTGGGCCATCCATGGATGAACTCGATGCAGAATTTTCAAACGACTGCTTCGTGCTAAGTTGTGAGGAGTGTCCTAGGTAGGAGACACCATGATTTTATGTGTGTACTGCCGCTACTAAAGCTGTATTGCTTAATGTAGCCATATTTTGGCCCTCTTCCATCCAATTGGTAAGATGGCCGAGTTGGTCTAAGGCGCCAGGTTAAGGTATACCTTGACTCCACAACTAGAAATAGTTTCCTGGTCTCGCAAGAGGCGTGGGTTCGAATCCCACTCTTATCATTCACTTTCGTTTTTGCTGTATTTTGGCTTGTCTCGGCCTTGATGTTATATTTGTATGTTGTAGTGCTGAGGTGTGTGGCGGTTGGGCGGTAAGTTTTAGGTTGTGGCTTTTGTGCATGGGAAAAATCGTATGCGAACGTCAATTTTACGTAATACCTGGGGTCGCTCTGAAGTTCACACAGATATCAGACTTCGCCTGGAGACAGGTTCGTCTGTGCTGTTGACTAGACTTGTATCTCTTGTCTGAAGCGGAGACGTTGTGCGGACTTGTCTAACAGAGGCTAAAGTTATCACTATGCCTCAGAGCGGTGCTCGGTCGTGCCTATCTAGCTGAGTTCATGAAAGAATGCAGTCTTATCATAGATAGCCGAAATCAAGTCATCATAAGCAGATATGACACGAGCAGGGGATTCATATGGTCTATAAATATCCCACCAAGTTGTAGTCTGTACAATATGCCGGCATTAGCATTCCCCTGGGCTCTTTGGCCGTCACACCATAGCCCTTTGAGACGTCTCTTGTTCAGAATAGTACTTGTATACCCTGCTCCAAGGAATTGACATTCAAGGACTTGCACCAGAAACAGAAATCCAGGACAATAGCACTGGTGAATGGCATTCTATAGCAGGACAGCGATTGCTTTTGAACATGATAAGATTATGATCCACACCAATATGAAGGTATAGGACACGGGTAACTTAAACATCATACACAGTAAGAACCCGGGAGTAAACATACTTGAAAGTCTTGCCCGAGAGTGGCCTTTGATCATCTGTTTCTCTCGCCCACCTAGGAGACTAAGTTGTGAGGACACGCCTCTGGACTGAAAGTATACCTGTAGATCACAACAGCGTAGCTCTGCGGTCATAAGATCTTGAACTCTACGAAAGAAGATATCCTCATTATACACCTCACCCTCAGTTCGAGAGTAAGATTTAGGACATAGATCATCATTCATAGACGTAGTCGGCTATAGAGGCCCAGAGATGCAAGTACATTTGAGATATTCGAGGCCACTGCTTGATACACATTCGATTTTGGCTACTATTAAGGTTCAAAAGAAGGTTACTATTTTGTGCTAAGCATTCTTAGTGGCTTAGATAGAGTCGACCTTCCTGCTGGTTGGGTGTGTTCTGGACGCACAAGAATGAAAGCCAAAGAAAAAAAGAAAACCTCCAATTAGGTCCCCTTCACCACACCACAACGTCCAATATCAAGGCTTCGGTTTACAAAAACTAAAAAAGAGAATGATAAGAGTGGGATTCGAACCCACGCCTCTTGCGAGACCAGGAAACTATTTCTAGTTGTGGAGTCAAGGTATACCTTAACCTGGCGCCTTAGACCAACTCGGCCATCTTACCATTAGATGAAAGAAGATCGGAAATCTGGCTATATGACCCAAAACAAAAATGTGCAAGTGTTCAGATGCACAATAACATTCGAAGAGCATGTCCAAGATGCAATTGACTGCTTACTGCCCTGGAAATGAAGCTTGTGCACCGCTAAAAGCTAAAAACCGACACCCATTCTTCCGACAATTTAGCCATAGGGTAATACTATCGCGATTCTCAAATAGCCGACGGATAGCCGGGATGATGCACAATTCCGATTTCTACAAGCCGAGGCTGCGGCCCGCTATAGTTAGTTAACTAGATGCTACAATATACAGACAAGTGTCCTGCAGGTGATATTGGCGTTATCTAGCGCGATCCCTGCAATTGGTTTAAACAGAGTATTGCCCAGGTATTGAATCCTTCACGTTCATTTTTTATTACGGGCACGGATGAGTTCGTCGGGCTGAAGGAAAGGACCGATTCACGCGCCGAAATCGGATGATTCTCTGTCTGGGGCCGGATGTTGTCACTGAAGATTGAAGGCGGAGGCCCCGTCAGTGGGTCAGATTGGCTTTCAAGTGGATTAAGCAGAGTCGGAATGTTTGTAATTATATTTTGTTCATGTAACGCGGAGTTGTATTCCCGATGTGTGCCCAATGCGAAAGGATTCAGGGTGAAGCATATGAAACTGAATGATGATGTGTGAGACTGAGAAAGTACCATGACAATGCATGAAAACAAGAAAAAAGAAACCGAGTAAAGGATTGTTGAGAAAAATCGCAAATTAATTCAATGGGTATCGGGTCTGTCCAATTCCGGACTAATCATGAAGTTGTATAAGCAATTGGATCTAGACTATAACAAATTTCCACTCCGAAGACTGCAAGGCAGAGAAGGGTATCTCAAACCTTCTCTAGTGCTTCGCGGTGACACTGTCGCCGGTCAGTTTTTCGACTGCTTCTTTGGCCCTGTTCGGTGCAAAGGATATCTGGTTAGCCCGAGGTCTCACATGAAAACTAAAAAAAAAAAAGTGGATCGATGACGATAGCATCAGGGGAAAGTCCGGAGGATTGGGGGCAGAAGTGGAACTTACATGTCACCAAGAGCAACCATGCAGACGGTCTGCCAAATGCCTAGGCCGATACGGGGGGTCACACCACGGTAGAGACCACGGATGCCATTGCTGTCGTAGATGTACTTGAAGGTCTTGCCAACGGTCAAGTTCTTGGGGCGGTTAGGGTCAGGAGTTTTGCTCTGCATCTCAACACGGATGACCTCGATCGGCTGGTTCCATGCGGACAGACCACCACCGAGACTGGATGCCAAGATCTTTTCCCAAGCCGACAGCTTCGTACCTTCATCCTTGCCGGAGATTTTGCGGATGGAGGACTCGGCCAGACGGGACAGACCGAAGCGGGAACCCCAGTTGGTAGTCTGACGAATGGCGACAGCGTTGACACCACGGTTGATACCGCGGATGCCCTCCTTGCGGTAGATATCCATGAAGGTCGCGAAGGTGCTGGGTGGCTTGACGCCCGAGGAGGCCATCTTGTGCTTGGTAATCTCGACCGTCTTCATGCAGGTACAGAAGCCCATGGTGGCGTAAGCCTGAGCGACACCGCCAGCCATACCACCGCTGATACCGGAGACGAAGTCATTGGCACCGAAGGAGCGGGCGTAGTACTCGGCCTCGGAGGCGACGAAGAGCAGGACCGCACCCTTGGTGGATGCCTCAATCCAGGCCCACGGAATGAGTCCCTGGTAGTCTAAACATCCGAGGTTCGCAATTAGTATTCGAGTTCATGATTTAGGGCGGGTCCTCCCCCACCCCGCTAAGGGCGTAGGTTCGGGGGAAATTGGGAGCGGGTATTGAATCGACACTTACAACCGAAGATGCCGCCACGGCCCCAAATCCGACTCATAGCGCCCACGAAGCTGTCGCCTCGGTTCGCGGCCATGGTTGTCTTGGTCACCTCCAGCGGCTGGGGATGGTCAGTTGTATTCCGGGTAACAATTGTGATCATTGGAGGGTGTATCGTACCTGTCCCAATGAAGTGACCTCAAACAAGTTCAATCCCGCGCCCAGCAACAGGTTGCTGAACTTGACGGGCTTCTTCTCGAGCTTAGGGGCCGAGGCCGCGGATGTAGCTGTAGACATTCTGCGATGGGGGTTGCGCTGAAAGGGGCCCTGACCAAGGGATATAGGGGGCTTCGTGCGTTTAAAGGGGAAAGAAGAAGACTACGAAAGTCAAAAGAGGATGAATTGCAAGTAGGGAAAGTTGAGTGGAAGAAGAAGAATGAGAGGAAGCCAGATGTCTTATACGGTCGGGGAAATAAGCTCGGGTCCGTAAGCTGGGGGATAGCTCGTAGCTGGTACATTTGATCTCCAGAGTTTCCACTCATACTATTGGGTACTCGGTACCTCCCATACCACCCATGCAGCTGGGGGAATTCGAAGTCCGTTCTTCGGCGCTTTGCATTGCTTTTTTATTATTTTATTATTGATCAATTAGATTGTAAATATTCTTGTTATTTTTCAGTTTGTCTCTATACTAATATATATCTTCAGATTTATTCTATATGTTGTTATATCAAGACCATGTCCATATGTGATCCCTAGCAATAAAGGTGGGGCCATCGACGGTTGAGTACAACGTAGTGTCCCGTCCCAACAATCTGGCATGTGCTCGATTCAACACAGGTAGCCGTCAGACCGTTTGATATCTACGCTGTAACTCCAGTCCCGACACAAATTTAAAGCTTTTGAACGATTGACCGATGTCTAGATGTGTACAAATTTAGTGATTTGATGTGTATATATAGGTCGAAACCCCATAGCTACCATCGGAGTGATCGTGTGTCTCCCTGCCGATCGCATAACAACCACATGCAAAAAATAGAAAGATAAACTACAGAGTGGAGATCATAATGATTGGACGTGGAAGTTCTGTTACAAGGCCCGCTCGAACCAATCAAGTCCCTATCATACAACATGAAAATAACCAAAGACTCTCTCGGTCAAACAAAGGAAATAATACAAATGTCCAACCCGCGTTCTCACGGGCCCCAGAGGGAGATATTAAAAGAAAATGGGGGAGGGAAAAAAAAACAAAGTCATGCGCTTAAAGCTTAGCACCGACCAGCTTGGCGTAGGCGTCAGTGCTGAAGGACTTGGGGCGCTCAATGGGCATGCCAAGAGCACGGTCGATGATCAGCTGGGGCAGGACACCAAGGGCACGGGACACACCGAACAGGACGGTATAGTAGTTAGCCTCGGTCAGACCGTAGTACTGGAGGAGGACACCGGAGTGGGCATCGACGTTGGGGTAGGGGTTCTTGGTCTTGCCGTGCTCGGTCAGAACGCCGGGGGCGATCTTGTAGACCTGGCTGACCAGCTTGAACAGAGGGTCATCGGGAAGCTTGCGGAGAGCAAACTCGCGCTGGGAGACGTAACGAGGGTCAGTCTTGCGCAGGACGGCGTGGCCGTAACCAGGAACGACCTGGCCGCTGTTCAGGGTGGACCAGAGGTAGTCCTTGATGGACTGGTCACTGATGTCGTTGCCGACGGACTGCTTCATCTTGGTGATCCAGTTCAGGACCTCCTGATTAGCCAGACCGTGAAGGGGACCGGCAAGACCCTGGAGACCAGCGGACAGGGAGAGCATGGGGGAGCTCAGAGCACTGCCAACCAAGTGGGTGGTGTGGGCGCTGACGTTACCACCCTCGTGGTCGGAGTGGATGGTCAGGTACAGACGCATGAGCTCAACGAAGTCCTTGTTGCCACCGAAGCCAAGCTGGTTGGCCAAGTTGAAGGAGTAATCCTTGTCCTTCTGGACAGGGGCGACCTTGCCATCTTTGAAGACGTTGCGGTAGATGCGAGCGGCGATGGTGGGCAGCTTGGCGATGAGGTCCATGGAGTCCTCGTAGGTGTAAGTCCAGTACTCCTTCTTGTTGACACCCTTGGCGTAGGCCTTGGCGAAGGCAGACTCGTGCTCAAGAGCAGTCACGGCGAGAGAGAACTGAGCCATGGGGTGGAGGGTGTTGGGGCAACGGTCGATGAGCTCCTCAACGAACTTGGGGACATCGGAACGGGCAGCCCACTCGGCAGACAGATCACGGACCTGCTGCTCGGAGGGGATCTCGCCGGTCAACAAGAGCCAGAAGAGACCCTCGGGCAAGGGCTCCTCACCACCGGGAGCCTTGGGCAGGAGCTTCTGGCACTCGGGAATCTGGAGAAAACTGGTGAGCAAAGCAAGAAACTCGATGATTGAGTCAATTGGAACATACGGTGTAGCCACGGAAACGGATACCCTCCTCAGAGTCGAGAACGGAACCCTGAAAGGAAAAAAAAAGTTAGCTTCGTCATTTATCAAGGGGAGTTGTTGAGATTTCTCGACTCACCTCCCAGACGAGAGACTTGATGCCACGGGCACCACCGTAGGCCTGGTCGAGGGTGACCTCACCAATGACCTTGCTGCCGTGCTCCCTGAATCGCTTGATTAGCTATTATTCGCATTCGATTGAGAAAAGGGCGGAGGAACATACTTGCGGAGCTTCTTGACCTTCTCGATCTCAGCGGGCAAGTTGTCGGCGAAAGTGTCCTTGAGGGACTGGATGATTATACCAGGTTAGCATTCCATTGAAGCTGGACCTCAACCCGTTGATGAAGATGCGCTTCTCACCTTAGCCTTCACGGAAGAGTAGCAGCGCATGCCATTGAAGGTAGCGGCCTGCACCGGCTTCGCGATGGAAGACCGGAGAGCGGTAGTACCGATTCTGAGGGAAGAAGCCATGTCGAATCAGACAGGATATGTGTGATGGGTAAATGGAGGAGATGGAGAAGTGGTCACAAAGCCTGGGGGAGAAAGAGGAAAGAAAGGAAAGAATTCGGGGAGGAGCTCTTTTGCGCCTGGAATTTTCTCGGTTTTTTCCCGTCTGGCCGTATTACAGCCGGTACGGGTCGGTACAGTAACTGGGTCACTTTCGGGAGCCCGTGGAAGCTCATTTAGCTATACGTCGCCATGGAGACAAGCCCTAGAGTGAACTGGGCACTTGTAATTTATCCTCCCAACGGTACGGAAGAGAACGGGTTCGGGCTGCCGGCAGATCAACTGCGTTCGGATATCCTGGCTACGTAGCCATTTGCGAAATACGGAGTTCTCATTGGGATATGTGTTCTTTTTCTATAACTACCTAGCAGAGCTGATATTTTTTTTGTTTCTTCAGGGGTACAAGCTTCTAGTTCTAAAGTCTGTATCTTTAATGTATATTAAATAACCAGCACATAATTGAATATACATATTCATCCCACATAACTGCCCCAGTTCCAAGATTTGAGCTTTCGTAACGGGTACTGCAAATACAAGTCTATCACCGAACAGTGACGTCGCCAAGTGGCCATATTTTCTTCCGTGCCGCCATCCGCCCGAAATGAGAATCCTCCGTAATGAAACCAACCAACCCTCGGCATCCCTCGATATACTTCGATGTCATTGTGCATCTGATACCGCCATGACCTCCAGCACATACAACATAGGTAGATCCAACATTCTCTTGTATGGGGGCTGCTATATTGTAGCGGTAGTACTACTACAAAGTACAACGTACACAGTATACAATGACGAAACATTTCTACATTGGTTCACCGAGGTCGGGAGCTATTGGGCGGCAGCCAAGGGCAGAAATATATCAGAAGGCATGGGATGTCCACGGGTCCCTCGGCTCATCAGATGGAGGTTGTAAGTAAAGGATGTTGTGCTGTGTTGATTTTCTTGAAATTATCGTGATCTTGTCTGCATTGTTGTAGTCACTCAATGGTATATGGACTTGATTTGGGAAGAGTTTCATCCCAATCAATCCTCTTGGCCCCAAACCTGCACGATCTCATTGGGAACACTCTTAAAATTTAGTTTTAGTTTTAAAGTGAATGGTATCAATTAGTTGTCTGACTATCTACTCGGTATCACTATTGAAAGTTGATTGATAGCATTTGATATGACTCCGTGTATGTTGTAGTTGATTGCCCACACTGAAGCCTTCGGTGAGCGACAACAACCAAGTACGCAGGCAGCAATCATCACGTGCTACTTACAAGATAGGATTAGCGCCAGTCGCAGAGTCTGCCTCCCTTTTTCTCCTCGCCATTCATGATCCTTTCACTCATCCTCATCTTCGCCAACTCAGCATCTCTTTTCTTTCGATTTCATCAGTACCCTGAAATTCAGTCCATCTGCTGACTGCGCTGAACTCTTTTGGATCCCTTCGGAATCCGTAAACCCTTTATCTGGTTTTTCTCTGGGATCTCACTGCAAAAGACGCTCTAGGCTGTACATCTCCCGTACTCCCCGTACTCTCGTACTCGGCGCCAGACAGCCTCTCTGGACACAATATCCCTAGGCTGTATTCCAGCTGTAGGCAGCTGTTCCCTGGACGACAGTGAATACAATACGCTTGTGGAGTCTGTAGTGAAGAACCGACAGGAACCCGCTTAAACCATATCTTCTTTTCGAACCGGTTTTGTCGCGATAGTACCGTCGCGACAGTACAGTAGCTGGGACTTTACCTGCCTCTTCCCATCTGCATAAAGCCGCGGCTGAGATACTCCTTACATCTTCTCTCTTCATCGCGACTCTTCTCACGATAGTCTTCCAACCATGTCTTCCGCAGTAGCTGAACTGGAGAATCTCCTCCAATCGATGTTGGCTCTCAAGCCGCCTGGTGTATCCGGCTCAAAGATTGGCGGCATCACAAACCTATGCAATGCCAACGTACAGGTACGCTTGTCCCGTTTGGTCGACTGATTCATCTCATTGGTCACCACTGTGATCCATCATTGCTAACCCTGCCCGCAGAATGAATCAGTTCTCATCCAGAAGATTTACACTCACTTCAAGAAGGCGCCGGGCACTCACAAGCTAGGTGTGCTTTATGTGGTAGACTCAGTAACTCGACAATGGGTAGAGGCTGCCCGCAAGGCCGGACAGGCCCCGGGAAGTGATGCGCCTGATGGCACTTTCGCCGCAGGTGTTAAGCGTGTCACTGATCTCTTGCCTGTATTGATGACGGATATTATTAACAATGCTCCACACGATCAAAAGGTACGCAACGGAACAAACCTGTATCATCACGATAAACCTCATACCCCATACCCCAACCATCCCGGCCTCGGCGGGAGCCAAGTTCCTTTTGGCGACTTTGGCTTTGCATCATGGTCATCAGTCCGAAGGCTATCCTGCTTTGGCAGCCCCATCTTGAACACGTAACTCACGCATCCCTGTTTCAATCTAGGACAAGATCAAGAAGTTGGTCGACATCTGGGAGCGCGGTGCGACTTTCCCTTCATCCATGCTTGCTTCGTTCAAGGACAAGTTGAATGCCGCTCAAAGTAAGTCATCATCCAGCCTGAATCTGTATCACATCGAAGCTCACATTCCACCAGACGTGGATTCGAACACCCCCGAGGGATCTCCTGCGCCGAATGCGAACCCGCTCGGAATTCCCCAACAGCCGGCCGCTCCTGATACCTCCAGCATCCTGAAAGCCTTGGCCGACATGGCTAAGCAGAACACCACCGCACCTCCAGCGGCTTCGACTGTTGCCCCTGCCAATCCTCTCGGTGCCTTCAGCTCCGCTGCTGCGACCCCTGCCGCCGATCCGGCTTCACAAATGACTGCTGCGATGAACATTTATGGCGGAGGAAATGTTGCAACCCCTTTTGCGGGCTTGGCCGGCATGGCTCAGAACCCTGCGATTCAGCCGCAGAGCCAGAGTGGGACCCCGAACCCCATGACGGCCCCGAACCCGTTGGCCGCGATGCTTCCTCAGGGCGCGCAGCCTGCCGTCCCGGACCCGAACGCGATGGCACAGCAGCTCCAGCTTCTCCAGATGCTCGCTAGTCAGGGTATCCCTCAGGATCAGTGGGGAACCGCCTTGCAGCTCTTTACCATGACCAACAATGGTGGTATGGGCGGTATGCCTGCAATGCCCGGAATGCCTGGTGGACCGATGCCAGGATTCAACCCGATGCAAGGACCGAACGTTGGTGGTTGGGGTCAGCCGGACTCCCAGAACATGGATGATCGTGGTCGCGAGTACCCTCGTTCGCCTCCCACTGGATATCGTCGTCGTTCTCGCTCCCCTGGCTGGGATAGACGCCGTGAAGCTTCGCCCCCTCGCCGTCGCGACAGCCCTGTCTATGGAGAGTATCATAATGATTCGCCTGGTCGCCGTGGAGATCCTCGCGATGCCCGTGGCCGTCGTGGTGAGTATCGCCAGCGTAGCCCTCTCGGCGCTCGTGCTGGTCCTGGTAGACGCCGTTCACCTTCGCCTGCTCGTAACAAGGATCCCAATTTGCCTCCCCCTGGACCTAAGTTCATTGAGTGGGACTATTCGATTGGTCAGGGTATGATCAAAGTCTTGAGCCGCACTCTCTTCGTTGGCGGTGTGACCTCATCGGAGTCTCACCTGCGCCAGCTCTTTGGCCAATTCGGAATCGTTCAGACCTGCATTGTCAACGTCGACAAGCGCCACGCATTCATCAAGATGGTGAGCCGCCAGGATGCGATGCAGGCACGTGATGGAATGGAGTCCTACCGCACCGGTGAAATGCAACTTAGGGTAAGAATTCCTCTTGTTGTTGACTCGTTGTGTAGTGATCGTTATTCGCTGACCTAATTTTCACATTTAGACTCGCTGGGGTGTCGGTTTCGGACCCCGTGATTGCAGTGACTATCAAACCGGAGTTAGCGTGATTCCTATTGAGCGATTGACTGAGGCTGATCGCAAGTGGATGCTCACTGCTGAGTATGGTGGCACTGGTGGACGCACGATTGAATCTGGAATGGTCGTTGAGGAACCTGATATCGAAATCGGCGCTGGTGTGTCGTCTAAGGCGATTAGTCGTCGCATTGCGACTGACACTGGTGGCAAGCGCGGCCCCATCTCCACTCGCACTGGCCCTAACCCTGACCCTCGTGCCCCCAATCCTGATTCTCGTGGCCCGAATCCTGATCCTCGTTTCGGTGGTCGTCGTGAACGTGAGGGGTACGGTGGATCTGAGAATGATATGCCTAACATGAACAATCAAGGAGTCCCACCTGCTGTCCCTCCGTATGGATTCAACTTTGCCAGTATGCCCATGTTGCCCCCCGGTTTCATGATGGGTGGTGGTCAAGGTGGAATGCCTGGTAGCCAGCCTCCTGGTAGTCAGGGCAACTAATTTTCTTTTCTTCCATTGCGTGCATGGTCTCAACGGTTGTGCGCGCACTGCGCATGGTACAGGCGTTGGAGGATGGGAATCTTTATCTTGAAGGCATATCATCTGGCGGGAGGGAAGGTTTTTTGAAGTTTCCGGAAATTTCTTTGCGGTGTTTTTTTTTTATGATTACTTTTACTTTCTGCCTGAGATCGTCGATGGCGACTACATAATTCATTGCAAGCGGATCACATGAAGTAGCATATCAGCAGAGAATCAATTCACTGATTATTATTGATCTTGACATTCCCCTTGTATTCGATGTCTTCCCTAATTTGACCGGTCTAGTTCTCCCAGCCATTTCACGGACAAGTCTTGATAGTGACGAGCATCTCGTAAAATATGTTCATTGATTTCGTGAAACTAGATCTACCATGCAGCGCTAAATACTTAAACTACGCCTTAGCTTTCTGCTGGTTCGCCTTCATGGTGCCAATTGTCAGACCATTTAAGCAGTGCGGTCAGGCACGGCCTTCGAAGCCTTGAACGACTGCTCAAAGTCCGCAATGATGTCGTCAATGTGCTCCGTGCCAACCGAGATGCGGATTCCATCTTCAGTAACACCAGAGTCATAACGCTCCTGCTCTGTGAGCTGTTCGTGGGTTGTGGACCAGGGGTGGATAGCCAGTGTCTTAGAATCACCAACACTACAGTAGGTTAGCAACAGCCTTCAAACCCAGGAAGAAGGATAACGAGGATAAAACATACTTGGCAACGTTAGAAATCAACTTGAAGTTGTCAACCACCTGGGCACCAGCAGCACCACCGCCCTTAACACCAACAGAAAGCACACCACCAAAGCCGCGCTTAAGATACTTCTTCGCAAGATCGTGGTTGGGGTGATCCTCCAAACCAGGATATGACACCCAGCTGACATTCTCATTCTTCTGCAACCACTTGGCGAGAGCGATGGCGTTGCTTGCATGACGCTCGCAACGCAGACTCAGAGTCTCCAGACCGAGGATCAGCTGCTGGGCCGCGAAGGGGTTTAGAGCAGAACCGAGGTCACGGAGGATTTCCACGCGCACACGGATGGCGAAAGCAATAGAGCCGAATGTCTCCCAGAACTTCAGGCCGTGGTAGCCCTCTGAGGGCTCGATGAACTGCGGGAACCGGGCACCGTTCTTTCCCCAGTCGAACTTCCCACTGTCAACGACAACTCCACCAATAGTGGTACCATGGCCACCAATCCACTTTGTGGCACTGTGCACGATGATGTCGGCACCGTGATCAATGGGTCGGATGAAGAAGCCACCTGCGCCGAAGGTGTTGTCAACCTAGATAGCAAAAGATATCTATTAGATTTTGTCCTGCATGTTTTTTCCCTTTAGAAAAAATTCACATACCACGACGGGGACACCCTTCTCATGGGCAATCTTGGCAATAGCCTCGAAATCAGGCACATTGTAGCGGGGGTTACCAATGGACTCAAGGTAAACCGCCTTAGTACGGTCGTCAATGGCAGCAGCAATATCCTCAGGCTTGTCACCCTGGACGAACTTGGTGGTAATTCCCAGACGGGGAAGCATAACCTTGAATTGGTTGTAAGTACCACCATACAGGTTGGTAGTAGAGACGATGTTATCTCCGGCGTGGGCCAAGGCAGCGATGGTCATGAACTGAGCGGACTGGCCGGAGGAAGCAGCAACGGCAGCTACACCACCCTCGAGAGCTGCAATGCGCTTCTCAAAGACATCGACAGTGGGGTTCATGATTCGGCTGTAGATGTTGCCGAACTCCTTTAGGCCGAAGAGCCTCGCGCCGTGAGCGGAGTCATTGAAGACGTAGGAGCTGGTAGCGTAGATTGGGACGGCACGGGAGTTTGTCGCTGGGTCGGGCTCTTGACTTGAGGTCGTTAGAATTATCATTGCAAGTTTTAATACGGAAGACTTACCCAGCGTGCAGCTGCAGAGTGTCAAAGTGGAGATCTTTGGGATCCGACATGGTTCTGGAAATGCGGGGGGGAATCCGTGCTCAGAGCTAGCCTGTTCAGAAGAGAAACAAGACAATTCAGGTAATGGTAACCTGAATAGATTGAGGAGCAGAACTTGGAAAAGAGATTAAAGAAAGGGAATAAATAAATGAGTTGGAGGGGAGATTGGGTGATCCATTACGGGAAGAACTATAGCGGGGGGTAAATGGCGTGATCGGTATATACTTCAGTTTTCTTTTCTTTTCTCCTAATTCAATCTTGTAATTGAATATTATTAAATCTCCGGTTAATGTCAGCCTTCTTATTATGCGTACAAGTTAATCATTGAATTAGTGGGGTACATAGAATATAAGGTAGCACATCCCAAGGTCTAGCCGTGACTTGTATAGATCTAGGTATATTTTCTGTTTATATAACCATATTTTCAATCTCCTTTCATCTAATGGTAAGATGGCCGAGTTGGTCTAAGGCGCCAGGTTAAGGTATACCTTGACTCCATAACTAGCAATAGTTTCCTGGTCTCGCAAGAGGCGTGGGTTCGAATCCCACTCTTATCATTTACTTTTTTGCCTTTTGCCGGTCCCACTTGCTACAGCCTGGATATAGCGCAATTGGTGTTATTTTTGTTGTTGTGGTGTAGAGATGGGCAGCGGTTGTGAATTTTAGGGTTGTGCGTTTGCGACAGTTTCTGCTCTAACAAACTGCATTTATTTCTTTTCCAACATTTGCCACAATTGACTTTTCCACGGATATTGTGTTTTCGCGGTGCTGTAGTTAGTAACTTTTGGCTTGGTCTCACGAACTTTCAGCTGATCAATCAGTCTTTCAACTTGTATGAGATGTTAGATATCCCATCATCCACTCTTTCCTTCACAATGCAGGCTCCATCCCCGCCGTCCATCCAATAGACTCTAACAAAAATGTCCTCATTGCCTGCGAATCTCTATGTCCGGGGCTGGCTCGATCCCAGGAACATCAACACTGTCTCCATTGGGCAAACATTCTCTGGTTCCCTGTCATGAGCCTCGACTGCATCGATACGCCGTGCTACGAAAAGCGGAGACATCAACCATCGGTCCGAGTATAAATCCAGAAAAGAAGTCCCCCACACAGTCCATACCATGTTAGTGTTCCTGGGAACGCTTCCTCCAGTCGATCCACTACGAGATAGGACGAGTTTCAATAGGCCGTGCATGAGGTTAACTTACCAGCTGTTTTGCAGAGAGCGGCCACCCTTCCGAGTTGGAAGTCAAAGTAAAGACCTGGCCAGACTTTCAGGTAATCAAACGTTGGGCTCTATCAGTGACCATATATATAAATATGTATATCCGGCGGGCATTGGGCCTTCTCGTCTGCTGGGCACCGTTCGCTTGTTTGGCCAAGCCGCAGCGTGGGCAATATTGTTCTGTACAACCACTGCCGTTTCGCTCTCTACGTTGAGGGGGTAGCCAATGTAACATATTTGGACACACAGCTGGGACCGGCAGGAAGGCTTTCCCACCCATTCCGCCTTACGGGTGATGGCGTTGGCAGCTCTCTTAAGGTCTCCACACGGTGGAGAAGCCTCCAGGTTACCCAGATAGAGTATAGCTACTATGATCTTTCTAAAATCAATGACCCATCCAATACAGAGTACGGGGTCCGCATTAAGCCTAGCTATGCCGAGTGCGCGACGATCAATTGCCCCGCGAACGTGTACCGATGCGACTCCACCTATTCAGTGTAAACAGTAGAAGAGGGGAAAAATGGTCTCTCGTTCATAAGAATGCTAGCTACGGTGACAGGTGCCCCGGGCGACAGTGAAAACGTCGTCTTCGACGTTGGAAAAAAAAAAGCAAAAAAGCAAAAAAGCAAAGACCAGATTCCGAGCCCGGGAAACGCCGCGTCATAAAAATTGCGCAAGCAACTACACAGCCTCATACCACATCGCAAACTCCCGTGATGTGAACGGGAAGACCTCAACGGTGCTGGTGCCCTCGAGTAAAGCGTCCCCATCATCTCCCTTGAAAACGTACTGGACGGCGTTGCGTCCATCCCTTGTTTTCAGAACCATTCCCTCCGTGATCTCATTTGCAGATCCCAGATTGGTTATAACGACGGTGGGCTTCCGACAAATGGTTCCGATGACGAGCTTTGCACGTTGAAATTTGCAAAGGTCGGCCGGGAGCTTCTTGGCCCGTCGACAATGGAACACAAGGGACTTCCATTGCGTGCTAGGCCAATAGACACGCTGGATGTCTGGTTCCGAGAGGGCCTCAATGACGGAGTGCGGGATTGTCATTTGAACGATAACGGCCGCGCTGCAGACACTACGCCGTTTGGCGTAGAAGGCATAATACTCTGCGACTTCGCGATCCACAGCGAAGTAGATATCCGCAGAGTGTCTTGCTGAGAAATCGGAAGGTCTCCTTGAGATAAAGCACCCAAAGTCGACTCTTCCATCAGCATCGAACAGACTACTCAGCAGTGCTTGATCAGTGCCTTTGTAGAGCGTCATGTTACCCGGGGCATTGGCAGCGCTTGTCGCAGCTTGCGACAGACCAGTCTCCCGCGATAACCAGGGCAGCATCCTCAAAGAGTCAGAAATCAACCGTTGACTGGGACCGACAGACCTGCTTTGCTCAGGCCGAGATGCTTCGCGTTGACTAGCCATGTCGCGCTCGCGGGAGGTTTCTTGAACTGCCTGGAGTCCCCGGTATCGCAACTGGAAAGTATCTTGGACCCAGAACTTGCAGCTTTCGGTAAGTCGGTATTGGCGAAATTTTGGGTCCATGATCGCTTGTTGTAGCTCGCTATTAACCCCATACAGATCCATGCAATGCGTCCATTGAGCGTCATCGGGGTCGCAAGTGTCCATAAGGTGGTCGATGTGGCCTTGCGCGACTTCTATGAAGGGTACGTCTTTGTATATGTCCTCCCATACTGACCCTGGTTCCCCATGTGGCAGTTTGCACCAATGCTCCCATATGCGCCTGGCGGTTTCAGTGTTGTATCCCAAGTGTTCGAGAGTCGCCAGGGAGATCAGATGCTCCGGAATGCTGACGAAAGAATCGGCACTTGAGGCGAGAGATTCGGGACTCAGCGGAAGATGTTGCTCCTCTTCGTCGCTGGAACGGTTCAAACGCCGTTTGTGAAGTCGGCGAGTGCCATCGGACATAAGAGGGCTGGCCAGTCCCGATTCTTGTAGGGTGGCGGCATCGTCTGGTGTCAGAATAGTTTCCCAGGCATCGCCGTTGCCGGTCGACATAATGATTGATTGAATTTGGGATGGTGAAGGTTGAGCTGAAGGTGTCGAGTGATCGTGTACAGTGGACTAACGATGATGCTGAGTAACAGGTACAGCAGGTGCAGATGGCCCGCTCCTCTACCTATTTGGGAATCGGAACTAGGAAATCCCTGCGTCCCCCAGTAATCGTGAGATCATAATAATCATGTACGAACAGTACGAATCTACGATGATGAATCCAATGTTGGGTGATGAAAAACAGTGGAGATCTCAACGAACTTGATGAAAACCTCGATGGACCTGAAATAAAAATTATTAGGCAGGGAACTTGTCATCGAATATAGAATGAGAAAGTAATTAGGTGGTGAAACAGACAGGTACTTTGCAAGAGAGACCGGCTGTCCGTCTACAGTCCGGTCTTGCATTAGCCCTACGCCACAGGTTATATGTAATCAAAATTACCAGTATTCTTACAGATTGTTTCATAGGATTTTCTAGTCGCCGTCGTACCGACACATACATTCTGGAAATTAGAATACGAGCCGCTAAAATCGGTAATCTATATGCATTCCCTCCGCGCTGACTAGGGAGTGTATATGCGCAGATGAGACATTTCGATCGACACGACAGGAAGCCATGTTATCTGAAGATAACACTACTCAAGCATCGCTCGAGCTCGACTTCAGCGGGATTTCCTTTCTACAAAGGCTCAAAAACTAAGTGTGGAAAACAGCAAAGAACAGACAGAGCATCAAAATTGAGGTCATCTGAACCAACACAGCGAAGGAGCCCTGCTACTTCACAATCCTACGATAAAGCAGGATGCAAAGCCTTGATGCTGTTTACTTCCCGTGAGTTGTGTAATAGGCTATTACCATTCTGATGATGATTATGTGACCAAGGCTTGCAATCCAGGCCCATGGCTACACCCTATGTCGATTGTTCACCCCATGACCCAGTCGACGACCTTGTTTGGTATTGGGAATCATGTGCCCGGTCTACCTCTGCTTTGGAGCCTAGGAACATGAGTCATTTCTCCCGGGATAAGTATTGTTCTGTACAACCACTGCCGTTTCGCTCTCTACGTTGAGGGGGTAGCCAATGTAACATATTTGGACACAGAGCTGGGACCGGCAGGAAGGCTTTCCCACCCATTCCGCCTTACGGGTGATGGCGTTGGCAGATAGAGTATAGTGCATGTTTTGGAAACGAAAGCAGCACGGGCTGCGGTCCTCTGAACATGGTCTACTATGATCTTTCTAAAATCAATGACCCATCCAATACAGAGTACGGGGTCCGCATTAAGCCTAGCTATGCCGAGTGCGCGACGATCAATTGCCCAACGTGTACCGATGCGACTCCACCTATTCAGTGTAAACAGTAGTAGAGGGGAACAATGGTCTCTCGTTCATAAGAATGCTAGCTACGGTGACAGGTGCCCCGGGCGACAGTGAAAACGTCGTCTTCGACGTTGAAAAAAAAAAAGCAAAAAAGCAAAAAAGCAAAGCAGATTCCGAGCCCGGGAAACGCCGCGTCATAAAAATTGCGCAAGCAACTACACAGCCTCATACCACATCACATAATAGTGTCCACAAAGTCTTTGAAGTCTTGATCACGAAGCACCAAGTCACCCTCCATGAGTCCTGGTGGCCGATTATAAAGAGCCTCGAATGGAAGCACCATGGGGGCATTGTCAAGCCTCGATCGTCGAGTCTTTCGATGCCACGCTTGGAGAGTCCGAGTAGAACAAGGTACTGGTTTCCGTTTTCTTCGTTGTCTTGGAGCAACTTTAGGATATTCGAGGTGTCTGACTGCAATCGTTCAAAAGTTGTAAATCTTCGCATAACATAACCAGAAGGAAGATTCGCCATTAACGATGAGGGTTCAGCGGAAGCGGAAACTGGATTCGACATAGCGACGAGTCGAGGAGCACTTTCAACGGTGTCAGAAAATGGAGAGGACATGACTATAACGTAGAGTAGTTTTCAAACATAGGGACAGGAGAGAGGAGTTTACCAAGGATGTTTACACTAACAGTCACACGGCCGTTCTTGGACTCTGAATGATGGAAGGAAGGAGCATCTGTGCCCGCATAACCTACCTAGCGGGCGCGTCATTATTTAATGCTTCTACCCTGATCGGGACTAGTACCCAAAACCACACGAGGCGGCGAGTTACGCCTACGGCCCGCCAACGTGGAGAGCACGCATCAGGCCGAAACAGGGTCCAAGCTCACACACTATAATGTATGTCATGCAAAGTAACTTTGTGTCCTTACAGCCGCTGGCTGTATTCGAAGTCTTCCGCTTGAGTATGGGCGGGAAGCCAGAAACATAGTTGAAATAGTGAATGCTCCGAACTATTATCCTTCCTTTCGTAACGTAGCTTAGCAGCTTCGCAGTAAACTGCTTATCTGTTGACGGGGACCAGAGGTTCGGTTTTGACAGTCAATGTTCTGATCTATTACCTATGTGATATAATAGAGGGGTTGAAACTAGATATTGATATAACCTATAGGTTGCCTACTGTGGGTTAACCTAACCCGTCTATAGACGGCGGGGTCAGGGTCCGCTGCCTAAACGTGGGCAACCTATAGGTTAGGTCATAGGTCGAACCTTCTGCTTATAGACAACCTATATCAATGTCTATAAGTAAGAGAACAGGAAAGAAAACGGTAAATAACTAAAATCTGGGGGAAATCTGGAATTTAAGTAGCGATGATAGCAATTGGAGTCCTTAGGACGACTTGCATACAACAGGAGCTGAGAGTTGATTTTGACGGGGGGGAGACTCTTTTAATATTAGAAAAAAAAGGCTTGAGGTGCTTCAGCACCTAACAAAAGAGCCTTTCTATTTTTGTACTGAGCGGCTACATACGGATTACAAAGAGAACAAAGCTATGACGACATGCCTTATTGTATGCCCTGAGCACCCTGAGTGAAGGGTGAGCTGATCCCTGAGCAACCATGAGTGCTCATGGGAACACACTATAAAAGTGGGTCGAAATGAGCCACGTGATGCTTCAATGACTAATATCCCGGTAAATAGGACGCTTAAAATGGCGTCAAATGTAGCTGTTTTCGGCGCCCAATTTACCGTCACTTAGCGTTGGGGTGTAATATTAGAGATCCTTTGATTCATATCGCTTCGTGTTTCTCATATATGCTTCTGCGGGCGTATACGTACTGTGTGTGCTAGTTACTCATTGTATAAATTAGTTACGTTACATGCCTTATAAACACATGTATACTACTTTGAACGATATAGAAACATAAGCGATATTCTCGCTTTTCTTCCCTTAGTACCATAATTCGGTTTTGTCTGCCTTTACTTACTGAGCTGCGTTGTACGTTGTTTGATCTAGTTAGTTAGGTGCTAGATAGTTACATGTAGCCCGAAACTAGAGTTATCTTGCCCTAAAAGTGAATGACTGTCATTGCCTCTCGATTAACAGACGAACAATGTAAAAACAAATAAGAAAAAGAAATCCGTTACGGATACTACAACTCGCACAGAGATGAGATAGGTACAGACAAAATATCAAAAAATATATGACAAGAGTGGGATTTGAACCCACGCCCCTTTCGAGACACGGAGACAGTTAAATATGAACCATCGGGATCAGGTTGACCTGAACCGTGCGCCTTAGACCAACTCGGCCATCTTGCCATTATTGGTAAATGAGAGAAGATTTGAAGCTATATTAACAGATATATCTATTCCTACCATAGAAACTAGTCATAAGCTGCAGCAATTTGAGGCCTCAAGATTTAGTCCAGATAATCCATTGCTAGTTCAACACTGTCCCCAGGAAGAAACGTACTCTAGTAATCTAGTCATGACGGGTGGCAGGCTATGGTCGGTGATTTTATATGTGGTATATTTATATAACTGGCTCGGATAAAGCTGCCTCTCAGTATTACGACTCTGGAGTTTCAACTTTGAAGACTAGGGTCATGTTATCACCATTTACTAATATTTGAAGCGCAAATCAACCACGTCTAGCCAAGATCCATACACCCTCTAAGCCATTGACCAGTAAGACGGTAGCATATAATGGCCACGCAAACCAGGCCTGATAGGTATCGTTTTATACGACTTGGCTTGACATCTGCCTCTCTCCCGTCGTCTGACGTATTCGCTTCATGCTCTACTATGAGAACATCCCTTATCCTTATGAGACATCTCTCTCGAGTTTCCTGATATCGAGCCTAAGCTGAAAGGACTGTGGGTTACATTTGTCTTGCTTTCCGTGCAAAGGCTCTGCCTAGGTAGTCTCGTTTTCTGCCTTCCTATATCACCATTCATACCTTCAGCGTCTGCTAGTTCTGTATAAATAGACTTACAGCTGATACTAGTCCAGTGGTCTGATCCCCCCGGCATCGGCACGGGGGGAAAAGTATACCCATGCCCAGTACCAACTAACACATACATCATGGACTCAGTCCCCATGGCAAAGTTCCTCGAGTCAACATACCAAAGCCCACCAGTTTCTCATGAATAGCTTGATAATATCTATCGGGAGCATCAGGTTTCATCGGTACGGTGCTTGAAGTCCAGCTTCGATCCTAGCGTGCGCTTATACCACTAGCCTCAGCGCTGCATAGTGAGATTGAGACAAAGGTACACGGCAGCATTTTCAAAACCATCTTCATCATTGATGCTGCGCTCGATTTGCATTTTATCGCCGCGATTGCAGTATCATTTCCGGCGCCCGCGTGAGGCCACTTTGGGTTGTCGCCTTGAGATCCTACAGCGCCGACGGGCCGTTTATATCTGGCGCTCAGCCGAGCTTCGTTGGATTTCTAAGTGCCAGGCCTCTTCAGTCTGCATGGATGTTGGGTGAGACCGTGTTTGATAGGATTGTTGGGAGCTCCAGATATAGTGGCTGTACGAGGTATTGAGTATCAGACACTTGTGTATTCTATCTGATCTATAAGGAGTGTCAGAAGTGAGTAGCAATATGGATGGGCTGTGGCATGGAAGGGATGTGACATCAAGTAAGAGGAAGTTGTCCTTTTCGAGAACACGAGAAAGGGAGGGATATAACAACAAAAGGCATCATCAACCTCGAAAAATTATAAAGGAGCTGAAGTGAATAGTTACATGAAAGGAATGTGACTCAGAGGGAATGTGACATCGAGCCAGAGGAAGGATTCAACAAAGCATCATCAAACCCCAAACAAGATAAAGGACAAAGAAAGGAAAAAAAAGAAACAAAAAAGAGGGCCCCCCTAATAAAGCCACCTCTACGATCTGGACAATACCCAGTCCCTCTACTAAAGCAGGGGTGCTAAATCCAGGATATGCCCTGTCCTCAGTTGAATTCAGGTAATTTCCAACAGGAGGGATCGAACCGCTGCCATCCTTGTCGGTACCCTGATGGGGGTACATTAGGTAGGAGTACCTCATGAACGGTACCGCAAAGTTACAGGGGCGAGGCTTTATGTTTGAACTGCTTTCTTCTTAAATACAAGGCAATAATGCCCAGCTATAACTTCCTGATTGGGACTAGACTCATATATTGATATCGGCCCCACTTTTTATGGTTCCTTCTAGGTTGCCATCCATTTAAGTAGCAGCTGGATGCTGTGAGGTGCTGAGAATTATGATTAATTCAAAAGAAAATATATGACTACTAGATCAGGGATATACGTCTAATAAATAGCTTTCTCACGTATTTAAATGTACAACCCCCCCTAAGTAACCACAAACAGTGATCTTTAGGCAGAGATAATGTTTAGGCTTATATATTCAAAGCTGCTGCTTTCTCTCATCCAATGGCAAGATGGCCGAGTTGGTCTAAGGCGCACGGTTCAGGTCAACCTGATCCCGATGGTTCATATTTAACTGTCTCCGTGTCTCGAAAGGGGCGTGGGTTCAAATCCCACTCTTGTCATATCTTTTTGTTTTTTTGCTGGTACAGTAGAATTCGAAATCAGTTTTAACTCCACACTCTTGCGACTCGATCCGCGAACCCTAATAGAGGTCATTTTCGGCACGCAGGCTTGAAAATCGAAGAAATCTCCGAAAATTGCTAGGTATAGTACAATTGAATGAAAACTTTCACACGCGCCTTCATGGTGTAATGATTATTTATCATAGGGTCACTCATTAAACCAAGGGTCATCAAGAACTTGTCTCGCTGACGCTCTTGTAGACGGCTCGAAATGCAATAATCTTCCAACGATTTGTCCCAGCCTCACTATGTCCTCTCGTGTGAGATCGGGACTCAGCGGGCCATCAAAGTATACTTCTTCTAGCCATTCCTGCAAGTTGGGCCCGGTGCTTTCTGTGGCCATGACGTCCCCTGTGTTCATCGTATTCCATTTATCTTGCCATCTTTCGGGTAGTTTATCAGTTGCCATCTCTCGCATTTGGCCAACAAGGATTGTGGGCGTTATTAAGAATGTGTCGAAAGGTGGCTGGCCCACGAACAGTTCAAAGAGCTGCCAACCTATTAGCTTGGGTTTTTATGTATTACCCGAGTATGATTTCACCCACCATGCAGCCCATGCTCCACAAATCAACACGATAATCAATGTGATCTTGAAATATAACTTCCGGTGCCCGAAGAGATAAAGGTGTATGTAGTGTTTCAGGGGGAGCACTGTGCAAGAATGACTCTCCGAAGTCGATTATTTTGACATCCTGAGCCAGATTCCAAGAGTGATTGTATGAGGCAGGTTTCACAATATATTCGGGCACGCCGGCTTCTAGGCATTTCCCATCGCGTTTTTGGACATAGCCAACTTCTGGTTTTCCTAGCATCTCAATAGACCTTTCTTCTGTTAACTCGTCTATGTAAGGCATAGCGAAGGCCAAATTGCGGGTATGTAGATCTATACCAGGTGAGCACTGTCAAAAGTATTTCGAAGAAAATGATTTACCTCCATGCCCAATCTTTCGTTGGTGCAAACTATCGAGTCCGATCAAACATTGCTTTGCAATGGTTTTGGCGAGCTTGCCAGGAAGTCTCCCATCCGGAAAGTTTGCATCAATTATGTCTGGAACGTTGGGACCTAGAAGCTCATAAACTAGGCATTTATGAGATCCATTAGGGCCCTTTAGATCGAAGTCATCAAGCATGTGCACCGTATGTTTCGGACGAGGGTGATGAGATGCAAGCACTTTCAAAGTTTGGAGCTCTTGCGTGTCCCCGTTATATTCATTTTCTGCAACAGAGATTTTGACAGCAACATACGTCTGTTCCCTGTAAACGAGCAGCTTTTCAGTTAGCTAGAACTACCGCGAGTCACACCGGCTTATACAACCTTTGATCTCTCGCCGCCCAAACTGTCGAGTAGCCTCCCCACCCTAGTTTATGTAACACCTTATACCTTCCAGCTTTCAAGCATTCCCCCAAAGTGACTGGGTGGTAACCGCCTTTCCGATAGCGATGAAGTGGCTCAGCGTCAATGGTAGAAATATAGAGGTGCTGGTCCATCTGACTCCTGTTTGGATGGGTAGACATTGTCCGGGAGGTAATGGAAAGCGGTGAGATGCTCCTCAAGGGGATAATACGGCTCAATATTATGCATGGGATAGCCATTAGATAACATCGCAGTTTTCCGTGCGCATTGTGTTGGGAATTGTAGTTAATCAGTCCAGATTGAGCAGTCCACGAAGCGACCTCAATAAAATGCACTACGCTAGCCCGGCTCACGTGCCACCTTCCCTTATTAAATTACCCTAATTGTCCTATCAAAAGAGTACTGGCATCATCAATATAACCATTCATCCTGGTAATCTTACTGCAGTCAAGCGCTATAATAGAGCCTATAACGGCGACAGGGAAAATAGTAAATTGACAGTTGGGGTTTGAGCCTAACACAGCTCCCTTTCACACCTCCTCAAGCGCCGCATCATACACAATGCCGGCCATCTCTCTAGCACGGTCCATCCATCCAATCACTCTTCCACTCTCCTCCTCGCCAATAACCTCGCCCAGGCCCTGAGAACCCCCCTTTCTCCTCGCCACTCTCTCCGCGATAACATCAGCCTGGTACCAGATGCCCCAACCCCTCTCCACGGGCATTTTGACCACCTCCTCCGTCTCCATGCCATTTTCATCCAGATGCTCCTCGTCATACCACTGAACAAGTAGTTCCTGAGGTCTGATGGGAGGGAAGGGAATAGATACTGACGCTTTGGTGGCTTCGATACGTACAGCCGGTGCTGCTTTTTTGGCCTGTAACCGTTGATAGAAAGCTGGTTTGCTGGAGCCAGGAAGAGTCATGCTCGTCGTGACTATAGCGACCGCCTCCTGTCGCTTGCTGCCGCTTTCATCATTCTTTACTTTGGAGAGTATGACCGTGTTGATATCGTCCACCTCCCCCTGCACACCCGGGACCGGCATGGAATGCGCATGCACAACTTCGGTCTGTGTCCCGTCTTGACCGGATGAAAGACCATTTAGCGCGAGATCAGCCCACGTCAAGGCATATACGCCCTGATCCAACAAACTTCCCGCTCCAGCCGCCTTATCGAGAAACCGGCTTTCCTGGCTCAACTCCGGTGACACGATCGGAAAGCTGAACTCGGCGTAAACGCGTTTCACCTCGCCGATGCGCGGAAGGAGCTCATGCTGGAAGTAGAGCGTAGCAGGGAGATAGCGCGTCCACATCGCTTCCATGAGCACGACATCTTGCTCTTTTGCTAGCTGGCACAGTTTAATGAATTGTGCGCGGTTCATCGTTGCTGGTTTCTCAACGAGCACATTGCGTTTGCACCGTAGGGCTTTTTGCACGTGGGCGTAGTGCAAGGGGTGTGGCGTGGAGATGTAGACGACGTCGAAGTCTCCTTTTTCCAGCATTTCTTCCCAGGAGTGGTAGACAGTGACGGATTCGGCATTGGATATTTTGTTTTGTTTCAACCAGTCGGCTGCACGAGAGGCGCCGCCGGTCGTACTGACTGAGACGAGCTCATGTTTGATGGACGCGGAAGATTCCCGGGGGAGGAGCAGGTCTGGTAGGAAGACGGAGGCGATGTTCGAGAGGGAGAGCGCTGCCCAGCGGCAGGTAAATTGGTCCTGCGCCATCATGGGCTACGTGTATATCGTATTGCTGTGCTGGAAGTCTTTCTGACAGTGGCTTAGGTTTGGGAATGATTGGTCCTCCCTCCAATAAATCAACTTGTGGTTGCTTCCGAAGAGGTGCGTTTTTTAGAGATTTATCAGAGGTTGGAAATCGTCGTTTTCACCTTTTGAGGTTTCTCCATGTCTTGTTCTATCGCTTTATCAGTAGGCGACCCTTCCCCGGACACCCCACGGGCACGTTCCTTCAACCGTTTAGGCATTTTAACCGTTTAACCGTCCGTGCAACCGTTTAACCGTCCGTTCAAGCTTGAAGGATTGTCGAACCGCCCCGAAGATGCCGGTTTAGAGCAGGTAATAGCCTACTCCAAGGTACCTGAAACCGGGCATCTATGTAGGCAGCGATACTGGCGATGCGGGGATATCATGGGCCCCATCATATTTCTTTGCGGAAATTATGCCTCACACATTGTACTGTGTATAACGGCCTTAACATTCTTCAAACCGCGTGACTTTTTCCTATAAAAGCAAACGTCGTCGTTAGTTACAACGCAAAAGCCTTTTCTCCAGACTCACTCTGTGTAATATTTTGTTCACCCACCAGCACTTTCGCACACACCAAGCCTTCGCTATGACAACCGACTTGGTGAGTGCTGTTAACGCAATGTACTGTGTACCTAGCTTCTGCTAATAATCTACAGTTCACGCTCAAAGGCAAGACCGCTGTCATCACCGGCGCAGCACGAGGCCTAGGCCTCACATTTGCCACCGCCCTGGCGAGCGCAAACTGTAACCTCGCCGTGCTGGACATCCTCCACGAGCCCTCACCCTCTCTTCTCGAGTTGCGAGACCACCATGGCATCAAAGTGGAGTATTACCGCACGGACATAACCTCGCGTCCCGAGGTCACTGCCGCTATTGAGAAGATCGAAGCGGAATTTGGGAGAATTGATATCAATATCAATGCCGCGGGCGTGGTGTCGGACGAGTCCTTCCTCAAGACCACCGATGAGAATATCGAGCGCACTTTTGCCGTCAACTTTACAGGTTCCTTCCTCGTGGCGCAGGCTTGTGCAAAGAGCATGGTTGCGCGGTACAAATCCATCCACGGCGGCGAGCCAGCAACGCAGCCTACCACTGGCACAATCGTCTTCATCGCCAGCATCGCAACGTACATTGCCTCCACAGCGCAGCAGATCAGCTGCTACACAGCTTCCAAAGCAGCTGTGAAGGGGCTGGTGAAACCCATGGCCATGGAGCTTGCTCCGTACGGGATTCGAGTCAATTCCTTAAGTCCAGGATATATGATGACGGATATGATGCGAGGATTGCAAGAAAAGCAACCTCAACTGGTGGACCAGTTTGAGAAGGAAACTTTGTTTGGCCGGATTGGAATGCCCGAGGAATTGAAGGGCGCTATTTTGTATTTATGCTGTGATAGCGCCAGTGGGTGGTATACAGGACAGGATCTGTTGGTCGATGGTGGGGCGACTACCTGGAAGCATCCAGCTATTTAGCATCAGACTTAGAAGAGTAGGAGAAACATATCCTGCAACCTTGTGTTAGCGTTGGCCATTAACATATTGCAATGCACTGGGTTTGCCCGTTACTTAACACGATTATTTTCATCGTTCGCGAAGAGAGAGACACTGGGGCTCGGACAGTACAGTGGGTCTCCTTTGAAGGGCTTTCTGTCCTTGTCAGTGACGAACAGGCCAGCTACCAATAGAAATATGTCTCTTAAACGCCAAATCGTATACATAAGACTTCACATCTCTCAAATAATCCGAAAATGTACAAAAAAAACCATCCGCATATATAACACAATGTACACAAGCACGACTTCAACCGAACCAGTTCTCGAAGGCCCACGAAGACAACATTCTTCTCATTTTGGATTGTTAATCCACAGTCAGCCCAGAGGATCTTCCCTAGACTTTGCTCGGCGACTCTTCTACATGACGGGCTCTGTTCTTCTCGCCCTGCGCCGCAAGCACCCTTCTTGGATCGAGATCTGTAGTGCCATTAACCTCGTCCAACAGCCTTCGCGCAGCTACCGCAATGTTACCACCGGCCTCATCGATGCGCCGGTGATACTCCTCCATGTTCTTGCTCACAAGCAGACTATCGCTCGTGAACAGCAGGTTGACCTCTTCGAGTGATCTACCGGCGACCTCGGGATAGAAGAACCATACGAGTGGCATGGCGAGGACGTTCATGCAGCCAAAGAAGACGAAGGTGGCCCATCCCAAGTGGTCTAGCATGATGGGGATCACGAAGGTGTTCATTCCGCATCCGATCGCCCAGCCCAGAACAGTGAACGAGTAACCTTTTGCACGCACTTCCTGCGGCCAGATTTCCGTGCCATAGATCCAGCATGGGACGATGTTGAACATGGTGAAGAACCAGAGGAAGATGAAGACGAAGGCTGCTGCGGCGGTACCTAGGGTGGATGCCATTGCGGGATCAGTGGCTTGGTGATTTTGACTCTCCTTGATAAGCGCGGCGACAAGGAATAAGGCTATACCCTGCGTGACGAAAGACGTCATGAGAGATTTAATCCGGCCTATGCGGTCGATAACCAGTGATGCAGCGGCGGTGCCTAGGATACCGAAAGTGTTGACCAGACCGGCCAGCCAGGATGACTTGTAGGAATCGAACCCGGCAAGGCTGAAGAGCGTACCAGCCCAGGTGGCAATAGCGAGGATACCTGTCCATTGCTGGATCTGCTGGAGTGCCAGACCCATGACGACGCGTCGACCAAGATGCAGTTTCCCCGAGTAGCGACCGCCGAGGACAAGATTGAGAAAGTCATTTCGTTTGTGGTATGATGCTTCGACAATTGCTTCGAGCTGCTCAACTTCGACAAGAAGCTTAGGGTCATGGGGATCCAAGTCGCCACGGATCTTGCGCAGGATCTCGACCGCTTCCTCACGGCGATTATTGGCCATCAGCCATCTCGGCGACTCGGGAAGGAAGAAGACAGTAAGAATAACAATCAACACGGGAACCGCCATAAATGCCAGGGGAAAACGCCATTGGAACTCCACCGTGGATGACCTGATACCGAAATTGAGCCAGTACGCAATCACAATACCGGCGTAGTTCGCAACAAAGACGAGCGAGAAGTTGGAGCCGCGGTCGTGCGCTTGAGAGAGCTCGCTCACCCACGGCGGAACGATAGCGTTGATGAACCCGATGCCTATTCCTGCGATGACACGCGCGCAGATAAACATGTTACTGTTTTGACTGGCGGTCATGAGCGCCGCGCCGAGCATGCAGAAGAGTGAGCCGATCCAGACGCCTTTTTTGCGGCCGAGCTTGTCGCCGACCCAACCTTTTCCCATCCATCAGTATAAGTGCACTGCTAATAAAAAAGGGATGTTGAAGTGATTTGTCCGTACCTCCAATGAAACATGCCCACATGGCACCGAAATAGTACGCTGCCAGCAGACCACCCTGCTTGGTGCTGTCGGTCACAACACCATTGGACCCGATGCGGGCCATGTCAATGAAGCCTGGCGTCGTGCTGACGGTGCCCAGAACTCCCTGGTTGTAGCCTTCGAAGATGAGGGCAATAGCGGTGAAGAGGTTGAGAAGAAACATGAGTGCCTTTCCGGGCAGATGTTTCCAGAGTTGGACGGCCATGGTGAGGGTAGGTACGCAGTTGGACACGCATACGGCGGGCTACCACTGCGTTCTGTAAAATTGAATGAGGTCGAAGGAAGCGAAGGTAGACGAGGGACGATAGGTTACTGTTGTGAAATCATTCGAGCAGATCGCAAGAGGATTGAGGTTCATTTGTTTTATGTATAGTCTGACGACGAGGAGCACACGCCACCTAGTCGGCTTCAGACCACAGACCCCAGACCCCAGATACATTCATCATGCGGGGAAATACGGGAAAGTTGGTTCTGCCCTAGCCACAGGATTTGAAGCCTTTTAGCAGTTTAGCCCCCCCCTGCATTATTCCTTTGGCTTCACCGTTTAGCCGTTTGGCCGTTTGGCCGTTTAGGCGTGTTCCTTCGAGGCAGACCAGTAACTACTCTCTGTATCCCAGAGGTATAGCCCTATAGCCCTTATAGCCCCCAGGGAAGAGACGAAAAGAAAACCAACCATCACTGATAGCGGTAGTTCCAATGAACGCCCACCAGTTCACCCACATTGTCGTTGGCGCCGGCTCGGCGGGCTGCCTTGTGGCCCGTCGAGTGGCCGAGAACCGGGCCTTCAACGTGCTGCTGATCGAAGCCGGGCCCGACATTGACGCCGCCCCCACCAACACTTCCTCCATACCCCATGGGGTGCATGATGCCCGCCGGGTGCCCATGGCAGGCCAATCCGCGATCTTTGACCCCAGGATCGACTGGAATCTTGAAGTCGACGTACCTTGCGGAGGGCAGATGATTGTTCCGCAGGCGAAGGTTATGGGCGGAGGGAGCAGTATCAACGGAGGCACTTTTTTACGACATACAGAGGCTGATGCAAGGGAGTGGGTCGCGTTAGGGAATGATGGCTGGGATTTCGAGAGTTCAGTCGCTGTATACGAAGGACTCGAAGGTGACCCCCTTCGAGGCACACGCGGTCCGCATCCCATTGCCAGAACGAGTATGGACGAAGCAGGCAAAATTCAGGCTGCCTTCGTCGACGGCGCTAGATCTCACGGTCTCCAACGTATCCCAGATCTGAACGCCACGGGAGCGGAGGGTGTCGGTCCGTCACCCGTCTGTCGTCGGGGCTCCACCCGGATCAGTGCAGCGGACACTTTTATCGGCCCGGCCCGGCTCTTCCCCAATCTTACCATCTTGGCCAATTCGTTGGTCGATCGAGTGCTCTTCCAGGACTGCAAGGCCGTGACAGTCGTGCTGGCCAATGGCCGCAAGATACACGCAACCCACGAAATTATCCTCTGTGCGGGCGCAATATTTTCGCCGGCTATCTTGCAACGCTCGGGGATCGGTCCAACGGAGCTACTTCGACAACATGGGATTGCGCCTTTGGTCGAGTTGCCGGTGGGATTGAATCTTAGCGACCATCCATGTATCCCACTCGTCGCAAGACCACGACCCGGTGCATACACGGACACGGATTATTCCTTGCAGATGCAAGCGCGATGGTCGTCGTCGCTGAATCCCGGTGCTATCGACTTGCAGATGGTGTGTTTCTCATATCTCTTCGCCCAGTCGGCGGACCCTTCCAAATCAGGAGGCCAGCCGCAAAGAAGCTTGGGGGGCACAGAGACCGGTCATGTTGCGGGAATAGGATGTAACATAAATAAGCCCACTTCACTCGGCATGATGGAGATCCGTTCCAGGGACCCGAATCAGATGCCGATAGTACGTCCTAATTATCTGAGCACCCCGCACGACCGAGTTCTGGCACGAGAGGTTGTGCGCACTGCATACGCCGTGCTCACGTCGCCCGCCATGCAAACCGTACTCACAGCTCCGCTGGGCATAACTTCGCAAGTTGTAGCCGACGATGTGATGCTGGATGGTTATATACAAGCTCAATATTCGACAACTTACCATTTCTGCGGTTCGTGCCGAATGGCTAATCGTGAGAAAGGTGGCGTTGTCGACCAGAGCGGGCGGGTGTATGGTGTGAATGGGCTGAGGGTTGCGGATGCGAGTGTGCTGCCAACTGTGCCGGCAGCGAATACGATGGCGAGTAGTATGCTGGTAGGGGAGAGGGTGGGAAGGAGCGTCCGTGATGGTCGAAGTGTTCAGAAGGCAGTTAGATCTCACATATAGATAGGTACCTGGGAGGGAATTCCCTGGGAGCCTTTGCTGCAGACACTTGTATCGTCGCTGTGCTCCGACTGGACCTAATGAGAATCGCAAGTTCATCACGAGATCTAGATTAGTCATATTAACAATGGTCACATCACAATCATATCTATCACATCCTGCTCTCCTCCTCTTTGTTACCCAGGGAATCCTTTTGTGTATTAAAAGTTGAATTCGGTCCTGGAGCAGACTGAGCCTAATCAGATTAGCATGGTAGAACCACGCGTCGTTCCTTGCTTGAGTTTAGCATTTCAGCTTTAAATATCAACAATGTTTCGCCTAGGAGGCTTGAGAGGCCGGTTTTTCGAGCGCTCTTCTTTCAAGCGTCCTTTCTTCCAGCGACCTCCTTCGCCCGTGCGGCAATTCACTCCACCGAATATCCAACTGCTTGATTCAAATATGATGTTTGAGGAAGAAACGCACCCAGGATACACGGCAGAAGACTCATATTCTGTCAATATTGGTGAAGTCTTCCAATCTAGGTATCAAGTCATTGGAAAACTAGGGTTTGGGGGATACTCGACGGTATGGCTTTGCAAAGATCTCACGTATGTTTTTTTTTTTTTCCGTTGCTACGTCACAATCAATGCAAAAATCGAAATTCATCAAATATTAGACAGCACAAATATCTCACATTGAAAGTGTTCGGACGAGACTCGGCTGAAGGCAAAAGAGAAATAGCAATCTACGATCGCATCAATGCGGTCAAAACCTCCCATGCTGGCGCCATTCTTGTTCGCACAGCGCTTGATACCTTTCAGGTCGACGATGCGAAAGGAAGTTATCAGGTTATCGTGCACCAGCCTCTCGGGATAAGGCTATATGACCTCAGGCATCGATTCGCAGGTCAAATACTACCCGAAAAAGCAGTGAAATTGATTTTGATGCATCTTCTACTCGCTCTTGACTACCTCCATGCAGAGGCTGGAATCGTCCATACCGGTATGGTAGCACCTACGCATCTTTCGCGACTGACTCATCCTTCCTAACACGCTCGTAGACATACAGGAAAAGAATATCATGCTCGGTATTGAGGATGAGTCACTGTTGGCTGAGTTTGAGGAAGGAGAAAAATCCAATCCTAGTCCACGGAAAGTCGTTGGAAATAGGGTGATTTATGCATCTCGCGAACTCAAGACAACAGACAGCTATGGCCGACCTGTTTTATGTGACTTTGGTCAAGCGCGTTTCGGTTTTGCCCGTTATGGTGGTGACATCCAACCTTACATATACCGAGCTCCAGAAATTTTGCTGCGCACGACTTGGGATGAAAAGGTTGATATTTGGAATCTCGCGGTTCTCGTAAGTAGGCCCCTCAAATCTATTTCTCGACTATGCAACTAACTCATCCAGACATGGAATATTTTCCAACAGGAGCAACTATTCTATGCCAAAGATTCAAACAAGGAAGACTCAAGCGCTCATCATATCGCTGAGATGATTGCTGTTCTTGGACCGCCACCCCGAGAAATGTTAGAAAACAACGACTATGCTACAGAATTTTTTGATTCAGAGGGTACGCTATCTCCAACACTCTGCACGTCCTGTCATTAATAAAGCAATTCAAGGCAGTTGGAAGGGATCGGCTCCCATTCCATCAACCACCTTGGAGCAGCGAGAGGCAAATTTGCAAGGTGAACAGCAACAACTCTTTCTTGCCTTCATGCGCAAAATGCTTCAGTGGCGGCCAGAGGACAGAAGTTCTGCTAGAGAATTATTGGCAGACCAGTGGCTACTTTCGCCATAATTGAACATGCCCCTAAAATTCTTTGTTCGTGGTGTATTGGCATCCTGGTTTCATATTTGTCAACGCCATCATTTAGTAGAAAGGGGCTTTTCACTCACGGCCTTTTCTTGGGTTACAACTAATGTCTTCATAGGTGCTAACCAGCCATTAGGAAGACTTTCAAGTGAGACTTTTCCCATTAGCGTGGCAAGCCGTGCGGCCGTTGCAGTGACCATTGTTGCAAAAGTTATGCAAAGACAGATAAACAAAGTGAAAGATAATTGTAAGATGAATGACGATAAGAGATCTGATGGTGTTCTTGAACTGAACGTGGGAAATTGGGTGTTCTATACACGGATTGATGCTTATAATCAAACTATCAAACTCTATGTCTACGGCATCCCCGCCGGAACCCTGGCCCTCGCTAGGGACAGATCTATCGATATTGATGTGGAAGCTATCATTTTCGACTTCCCCTCTGTCCCCTCTATATGTAGTGTGCACTAGTAGCTGTTTGAGCTGATATCTTGAGGACTGCTTCGGGAATCTGTATATTCAATCTTAGTATGGGAACAGAAGCGGAGGCGTTTAATTTTACCATTTGGTTCCATTTTTTGCCATGGTAGAGGTAGGGGGGAGAGGATTGAGAAGTCTGAACAGATACATGCACAATTGAAGGGAAGTCCATAGAGTGTTTACGCAAAAGCATAGACTAGCCATGGCGTAGCTAGCTGGGTCTCTCACAAATATGACCAGCAAAAATATACATTCAATGATGGTGACATAAAAGCAATGATTGTATGTCGTTATGTTATACCCACCAGGAGCATGGTCAACACAAGACAAGGCAATCCGTAAGTCAGCCAAAGAGAATGGAATCAAAGGATAAGGTACAATTGTATTACAGTCAACTACACCCTCAAAGAACAAAGGAGATATCGGCAATGAATCTAGGCACAAGTGGTCACATCAAATCCAGAATGAAGGGAACAGGCTTTTCCCTCTCTACAGTGTAATGTATACAGGGATTTTAAACGGTCAGACCGAGGTCTTCGGCGAAGGGAAGCTGGTGGATATCACCGACGCTGACGAGGGTGGCCTTGCCAGTCAGGAAGGTGTTGGCGACCTAGTAGAAGCTGTTAGTATCATGACGACAAATCAAATCGGAAAAGAGACAATTGAACATACCTCCTTGACCTGCTGCTCGGTAACCTTCTCGAGAGCCTCAGCAATCTCGTTGATCTGGTAGGGCTTGTTGCCGTGGACAAGACCAGAGCCGGTAGCCTCAAGACCGGTCTCGAGGGTCTGGACGGACTCCAGGGCACGGAACTTGGCGAGGGCAATGGCCTTCTTAATGTCCTCGGAAGCGACCTCACCGGCGGCGGCCTTCTTGAGGGCGTCGACGACGTTCTTGCTGGCGGCACCGACCTGATCGGCCTGGCCGGACAGGGTGACGGTGAAGAGGCCGGCATCGGAGTAGGCGTTGTTCTGGGTGGAGACATGGAGCTGGTTGAAGCCCTTGGTGGCCTGGGACAGAAGGGAGAAGCCAGGAGTCCATTTGATGGTGGACTCGCCGCCCAGGAGAGCAGCCAGGACGGAAGCCTCGGCCTTGTAGCCCGCGGTGCCGAAGGCGCTAGAGCCGGGGAAGCCGATCACAACAGAGTTGCCGATCTTGGAAGCAATGCGCTGCTCGCCACCGTAGTACTTGGAGGCCACAGAGGGCAGGACACTGTATTTGCTGGAAGCACCGCCGGTGGGCACATCCTTGAAGAACTGGCCAACCCACTTGGAGACCTCAGCGGAGTTGGGGCCGGTGGCGACAAGAGCGATGTTGGACTTGGCGTATGCGCTCTGGGCGAACTCGGCAAGAGCATCGCCGGAGACGTACTTCTCGAAAGGAGAGGTCTGGGAGGGGGTGATAGAGGCGCCAAGACCGCGGTGAAAGGCAACGCCGTGGGCGGCATCAAGAGCAACGGTCTCCGGGTCCGAGTGCACGGCCTGCTGCTTGTACTTAAGGAGCTTGCTGACAACCTCGTTCAATTCGTGGTCTGACGAAAGGTTCGAGTCAGTACGGGATGCTCATATAAACTGCGCTCCACCAATCACGAATTGGCTAAAAGGGACCAACTCACCAGCGAACTTGGTCTGGCTAGAAACCTCAGCCAACAGCTCTGTGAAGTAAGGAAGATCCTTGGAAAGGAACTTGGTCCGGAGGACGATGTTTTCGCGCGAGTGTGTCGACGAGATTTGACCGCCCAGCAGCTCACTCTCACGGGTAATCCGCAGTGCAGACCGCTTGAGGGTAGACTATCGAGGCATTGACCTATTAGTATCATCGAATCCACTCAGAGATGAATCAATTGATGCCAGGGTACCGACCTTGAAAGCAAATCGCTCGAGAGCATCGGAGAAACCAGGGAAGGGCTGGTAACGGGAGCCAGCCTTCGCAACCAGGGCCAGGGTGCCGGTAGGGCCGTCAAGTGGACGGTTGGCAACCTTCACGCCAGAAGCCTCAGTGACATCGTACTGGAAAGCCGGGTTGGCAGCGGAGGCCATGGACCGACGGCCGGCGGCGGAGAACGCACGCGGCGCATTTCGGCTGAGGGAAGACCGCGACAGCATCGTCGCCTGTGCCGAGAATATGTGCGGAAGATAGAAGAGTAGATTAGAGCCCTAATTGGGTCTTGATAGGGGCGCAAATGAGGCGGGGAAGGAGGTGGGATGCGGAGAGAGCAGGAGGGAAGAGCCAGTTTAGAGGTCACGAAAAGCTTCAAGATCCCGACTCGTCACTCCAGCCAATCAGCGGTCAAGTAATCAAAAGCGCGGACGGAACCGGAGTTACTTTTGTTCGGCAGGTGGTTCCAGCTCTATTGAAGTGAGAGAAACATCTATTGTGACCTCAATTACGATTTGATCTTTCTTTATTTGTCTTCTACCAGTTTAGTTCATTTTCATTGTTCGGAGGCTCTCACTTCCCAAAAGCATTTCCTTCCCTCGACTTCAGCCGAACCGGATCACCTGATTTCAATATCACGTGAATATACCGATAAGCAAAAAAAGGCAAACGAACGTGGAGACCTGCATCTCGTCGCATCTCAAAGTTTTGGACTTGTATAGATCTCTGCCGGGTCACATCCTTCATGAGCATTCGGTGACGACAACTGCCCCTCTCGAGGTTTGGAGGCCGGTAGATCTTTCCATTCTTATTGCCCACCATGATGTCCCAGGTATGTGACTGTCCCGCCAACATTAGAGAGCTACTTATTTACATGAACTCAGTGCTCTGCGGAGCTCTGTGCGCTCCTAGTTGAAGATAACTTTGGAGAGCTCTTTGCTGTGAGTCATTTCGTCCAGACTTTCGGGCTGTCATGAGATACATTGCGACAGCGGGAAAGAACCCGAACTAATTAGCCAACTTTCGCAGCGCATCTTCACCGTACTTCACCGTTACGAAAGATTGACGCTCCCTCGGCTCAGATCCTTTGCCGGCTTATCGGAACGTCAGCTGCTCAATGGCCTCTCTGCTATGATACAGCACCACCTAATTTACCACTTCACCTCACTCGATGACGGCAACACATACTACGAAGCCAATCCACAAGCTGCATACTCCCTCGTGCGCTCCGGAAAGATCCTCCACCTTGTTGAAACCCGACTGGGGGAATATGCTGCCCAGGTCTTGGAAACAATCATGACACTCGGTCACACCTCCATCGCCCACCTCGAGACGCTTCCTGAGCTCCGACCCAAGACGCAGCGCATTTCCAACCACCCCGACGTCGAGGCCGAGGGAAACGGGGAAATTCAAGAGGCTTCTGATGCGCCTAATGGGGATCATGCCGTAAGCGAGAAACCGGCACGTCTTCACCCCACCTTGAAGAGTCTTGCATCCCACGGATACATCCACCGGGTTCGCGAGGCACACTTCCAGAGTCCCAACGACAATTGGCTCGATGCCTCTCGAATTATCGCCTCCCGAGCAGATGTGAAACAAATGAAGGGCAAGCAACAAGCGGCGGAAATTGAGGAGAAGGCCAAGGAGCTGGTCAAGCAAAGAACGGAAGGAGATCTTAGCCGTGGTCTAATGTACAACGGCCTCCCTCAGGGTGTCAAAAGGAAGCGCGATCATGCCAACGGGGGTTCCAATCAGCAGGCGGCGAATGACACCAATGGCGTCAATGGGAGTCATGCCGAGGATGATGATGAAGAAGAGAACGATTGGTCTGAAGACGAAGATGGACTCAGTTCAATTCCAATGGATGTAAGCTTGCCTCGTCTTTCTCTTACAAGGCTCTCATTAACCGGCTTTACTCGCAGTCTAACCTCATCATTCGAGTGAACTACGAGAAACTCGATGTTGCGCTTCGAAATCTGAGGTTCCTTGAGCTTGCGGCGGAAAGCGCACCTCCCGCTTCGGTCGAAGTCTACGACTGTCTACTTCGGCGCATTGAGTATCAAACGCCCCGCTGTCGAGACTCCTACGAAATTCCACGTGAAGGAGAAGAGGGAGAACAATACTCTGCTCCAATTGAATTGAAAGCACTTGTCGAGGACGTTGACCCGGATCTGGATCTTGCAGGTTCTATTGCTCCTATGGGACCCACAGGCGTGCTAAACCGCAGTGGCAAGCGCCTGTTGGAGGACGAGACGAATGGCACAAACGGGAATCACGATGAGAATGAAGACAAACCGAGCAGGCAGAACCGCGCTTTCGAGATAGATCAACACCTCAGTATTCTTTCACAACCCCCCTACAACCTCACAACAAAACACGTCATTTCCGGCCTCCCTACATGGCGAGTTGCATTCCGAGGCCTGGCCCGCAAGCTCCGCCATCAAGAGCTGGAGAACATGATTGAGGCGCGGTACGGAGATGTGGCGCTACGAGTGATCCGTATCCTGCATGCCAAGGGCAAGTTGGACGAGAAACGGCTCCAAGACATCAGTCTACTTCCTTTCAAAGACCTGCGCAAGTCACTTGCTACTATGCAAACCGGAGGATTTGTTGATCTGCAGGAAGTGCCGCGTGATGCGCAGCGTCAACCCTCCAAAACCATTTACCTCTGGTACTATGATCCAGATCGGGTATGCAACAGCATGACCGAGGATACATACAAGGCGATGTCACGATGCCTTCAGCGTATCAAGTTCGAACGAAGCCGAGAGAGGGACTTCCTCGAGAAGACTGAACGGACTGACGTTAAAGGCCACGAAGAGGAATTCCTCTCGGAGGCTGAATTGGAGCATCTGCGCAACTGGAAGGCTAGGGAGGCTCTGTTGCTCGCAGAGGTGGCACGCCTGGATGAGATGGTCGCGGTGTTCCGCGATTATTGATTCCGTACGTTGATACCCTAGAGGGACTGGAGCGGAGAGTTGTATAGCAGCCTATAGGCAAATGAGCAACGAATCATTATAATTACCTGTACGTGCTTATTCTGCGTAGCCGTAGGGTAATATTACCCCAGTACTATCTTTATATGAATATGTATGATATGATGACCATATGAGGATTCTTCTGGTTCTTGCTTGTCTCTCCGTAGCTTGTAGATAGCCAGCTACCTACCTAGTCGCCTCCAGGGCTCACTGACAAACTCTCTTCCAGATAATCAAATATTCAAGACAGACTTTCGGTCAATGATAATATTTTCGGTGACTGTGATTTTCATGATATGCCTGCTTACGAGGTCACACAGCCTTAGGTGGAACAAAGTCCCGACCTACATGTAGCTATATTTGCTTCCTGAAATAGTAAAGAAACTGGCTTCGCCTTTTCTACTACACTATCGCCCCTTAAAGGCAGTCTCCGAGTTAAAGTGAGACATCAAGAGGCTGCGCATATGCGACCATCTTTAGTGTGGCTTGACTCTGAATGAACTCCTCACACAGCCACAATGGTGATATTCGCCCCGAATCCTGCAAAATTGAAGTTTTACATCCTTCGCTGTTTACTAGTATGCACGGCAGAGTGACACTGCCTAGTGGGCGGCATAGGTATGGTCTTAGCTGATTGACGGCCAGCCCGTAGAACAAGGGCAACTTTCATCTGATGATTATTATGAATTCTTCTGTAGAAATGAAATCCAAGTCCCATCTTCGTAGATAATAGAAAGGTGACATGACCATTAAATAGAATTAAGCAGTTGGATCTAGAATGTACATACGTTCTTGAGATGGACATGGGCTGAGCAGGTTCCACAATGATCGACAGCCTGGCGTCATGTGGACTTCGCCTTCTGTAGCCAAGAATATACCAGACTAGCGCTACATACTCTATAGGCAGCAAAGAAAGAGGCAAAATGTCAAAACGGAGGTAAAAGAAAGTAGTGTTTAGGCAGTCAGATAAGTACATCAAAGAGATATGATATAAATAAACAACCTCAAACAAACAACATCCCATAGGAACTTAACAGAGAGTCAAAGAAAGACGGAACATCTGGACGGTTTCACCTTCAGGTAAATATCCCCTACGTCAGCCCTATTGGTGTCAAAGCCACTGCCAAGTTGACACACATTAATGACGCTGGCGCGACGCCGGTGGCTGCCCAACCCCTGCACCTTCTCATCACCTTTATATACTCTGCCATACCCTGCAGCTCCTAGCAAATGATATCTCTGACGCAAACCCCGCAGATACTTCAGCTTCTCCATATTTCGCATTCGAGCCCACCTCCATCTTGACCTTGACCTCCACATCGAACATGGCTCTTCCGTGGATATACCCCGTCCGAATCGTGCAAGCGCTCTTTGGCATTATCGTGATTGGACTGACAGGATATGGTGCGTTACCTTTTGACACAAACCCAGAATCCGAGCGTGAAAAGCTGATAGTTGCTAGTGGTCTCTACATGGGACAGTTGGTCTTGGTCGGACACCGTCAACTTTGTCCTCTTCCTCGGATGCTGGACTGCCTTTGTCGCAGTGCCCTACCTCGCCCTGGCACCGATATGGTTCCCCCGCCTCGCGCACCGCTACGTGGTTCCCGCTGTAGAAGTGATCACCATGATCTTCTGGTTTGCAGGGTTTATCGCCTTGGGCGCGCAGTTGCCTCCACCTAAGTTGTGTCATTCGAGCGAATGCAGCTCGCTGCAGGCAGCAACGATATTTGGGGCTATTGAATGGTGAGTTTTTTCTTTCGATTTTTGGTTTTTCTTTTCGCTTGATTGTATAGAAAGCTGACTGTGAGACGTGGGGGTATATAGGGTACTATTTTCTGTCACGAGTTATTTCGCTATTGTCGATGTTATGCATCACCGCCGTGGAGTGACGCCAAAAACACACCACAATGCCCATCTCGGGGTTTAAGACGGATATTTCCGATCGATCTCCGAAAGTGTCCGAGATCATTAAGTACGATACGAGGTACACGACTTTTTTGAGTATCGAGCGGGTTTTTAAAGTTAGGTGCGATACCCTGGGGGTTTGCTTGATTAATAGCTGTTAATATCATGGAGTTCTTTTGCTGTTTAAATTGTACTTGATGGTCATCTAATATTCCATCTCCGCAAACGGCATGCCGACTCAACCGGAGTGCCAAGTGATTCCTTAGCTCTCAGCCACCATATCAAATGAACATAAGACATTCATTGTACTTAAGAAATACAGTAGTTGTACTCTGTCCTCCGTTGAACAGACTAGATAGAGTTGTCCCAGATCCGAGACTAAAGAATAACCTCATATTGTTCAATAGCTTGAGATGTAAATACCCGCATTGTCCCACCTAGGCACGTTCCATCGTCATATCGTGCGATGATCTACCCATCTCGGACCTAAAGCGTACGAGGCCATGCTGAGAACCATCCAAATCTCACTTTTCGTATGTTGTGAATGAAATAATAAATCAGAGAATACATAAGATGTGTATCAAATGTACATACGGGGGCGAAGAGAGTCGCCACCATAGGAAAACTCTTTCCCGGCCCACATACGAGATTTTGGCCGATATTGGTCAAAATAAGAAAAATTGAGCAAAAGGAATAGAAAGAAGAAAATAAAGAGTGAGCAGAGAACAGACATCCTCATATCTTCCCCCTCTTCATCCCCATTTTTTTTTACCTAACACATTTCCCCTCATCGAAGTCAGTTCTGGCAGTTTTTGCTCCACATTTGGTGAAAAGCCCGTCTTCGGAACCCCCCGTTGACTTGAGTGGATACTGGCTGGTCTCCTCTCTGATCCTTTTCTTTCTCCTCTTTGCAACCACAGGAATTCATCACAACGTCCCATCTGCATTGCTACAGGCAGAAATGGACCGGGACAAGTCAACTGTCACCTCCAAGGGCAAGATGAGCACCGAAGCCCCTGTGCCAGTTCCTGCAGAGGCACAGGCTGCCTATGATGTCGACTATGAGAAATACGGCGCTCAACGCGAGGCCAATCCGCTGCCCGAACTCAAGCGGAAGCTGAAGAGCAGACATCTTCAGATGATTGCCATTGGTGAGTCAGACATTTTGGCAATGGCATTGAATTTTTTTCTTTTCTTTTCTGGTGTTGACGAATTTTCGCAGGTGGCACAATAGGTACCGGTCTGTTCATTGGTAGCGGTACAGCCATTGCCCACGGAGGCCCCGTGGGCGCTCTCATCGCTTATATCTTCGTTGGAACCATCGTCTACTCCGTCATGACCGCGCTCGGAGAGATCGCAACATATATCCCGATTCCTGGAGCTTTCACCTCGTACGCTGCTCGCCTAATTGACCCGAGTCTGGGATTCGCAATGGGCTGGATTTATTGGTTCTCCTGGGCGTCGACATTTGCGCTGGAGTTAACCGCAACCGGTCTGATCATCCAGTACTGGGATAACGATATTCCGATCGCTATCTTTATCGCCGTCTTTTGGGTTGTGATTATCGCTTTCAACATGATGCCCGTTGGCTTTTATGGTGAAATCGAGTTCTGGTTCGCCAGTATCAAGGTCATCACCGTGATTGGCTTTATGATCTTTTGTATCTGTATGAATGCCGGTGTTGGCAAAGAAGGATATATTGGTTTCAGATATTGGGTGGAGCCGGGGCCCTTTGTTCCCTATCTGATCGAGGGCAACGATTCATTGGCCAAATTCGTCGGATTTTGGTCCACGCTGATTCAGGCAGGATTCTCCTACCAGGGAACTGAATTGGTTGGTATTGCAGCCGGTGAGACCGAGAACCCTCGCAAGACCGTTCCCTCCGCCATTCGCAAGACCTTCTTCCGTATCGTCTTCTTCTTCATCCTGACTATCTTCTTCCTGGGAATTGTCGTGCCTTCCAGCGACGGTGGTCTGCTAGCTAGCCAGGGTGATGGTGCTAGTGCCCAGAACGCGAACGCTTCGCCATTTGTCATTGCTGTTAACCGTGCCGGCGTGACCGCTCTTCCCGGTATCATCAACGCCGTTCTGTTGACAGTGGTGCTCTCGGCAGCCAACTCCAATGTCTACAGTGGCAGTCGTATCCTGGTCGGTCTTGCCCAGGAAGGCTTTGCCCCTCACTGGTTCAAGATCACCAGCAAGCGTGGTGTTCCCTACTACAGTGTTCTCTTCACAGCGGCCTTTGGTTTGCTCGGATTCCTGAATGTCTCCGACGCGGGCAGCACCGTCTTCACTTGGTTGCTTCAGATCTCCGGTGTTGCTGGCTTCATCACCTGGTCTTCGCTGAATGCCTGCCATCTCGCTTTCCAGCGGGCACTCAAGGCTCGCAACATCTCTCGGGATGTCCTGCCTTACAAGGCCCTCTGGCAGCCCTGGCTCTCGTGGTACGGATTGTTCTTCAATGTTCTGATCATCTTTACCCAGGGTTTCACGGCCTTCATCGGGCACTTCCAGGTGAAGGAGTTCTTCATTAACTACCTGAGCTTGATTCTGTTCGTGGTCTTGTATGCCGGACACAAGATCATCATCCGCCCCGCCTTTGTCAAGCCCATCGAGGCCGACCTGGACACTGGCCGTACCACTGCCGACAACGAGACCTGGGAAACCGTTGAGCCGACAACATGGCACGGCAAGGCATGGAACTGGATCTGTGGGTGATTAAAGGCTGCAAGCAGTTTTCACAGTGTATATATGTCTTTTTGGGTGTTGGATTGCATTTTCCGCGGGCGTTGTTGGTTTTCTCTTATATATTGCATACCTCGTACATAGTTCAATACCACATATACGCCTCTTGTATAATATCAATCTCTTTTCTCATCACCCTTGAAAGCTCGGTCTCCACGTGAAAAGGAACAAAGCGCATGTGAGTTAGGGCCACGGTAAATGACGTGGTATAAGTAAGCAAGTCTCCACTTCGGTCCGGTACCTGACCCAGTATGGGGATTGCCACTTTAGAGGAAGTACCCCCGAAAATGCCGAGGCACATGTCCTGGCTCATGACTTTTACCATCCTGGAGATTTTTCCAAAAGGGTCGGTCGCTCCGGTGTGTCCCTTTACATCTCCAGTTTTCTCCCCACATTCTTTGCCCCCTTTATTATAGGCTCTTTCTGTTCTCTTTCTATCCTTTGATATTTTTTGGGTTCGTTACTCTAATCTACTTCACCCTGATCCTTCGCTGATCCCAGGCTGTATCAACAGACATGTTCTTCTCACAGCCTCCCCACCTGGCCAAGGCCGCCGAGCTCAAGCAGGCGCCTCCCAAGCGCGGAGCTTACTCTGTGCCCATTGCCGGCACCGAGCAGCCTGACCGCACTCCGGTATACCGCGCATGGAACTCGCAGAAGGAACTTTTGGTGACTCTGGACCCCCAGGTATGGAGGATCTTCTGCGATTGCGAGGGTATCCGTCTCTGACCGGCTTTAGGTTACCACTGCACATGAAATTTTCGAGCAGACTGCCAACCGTCAGCCGAAGAACCACTGCCTCGGATGGCGTCCGTATAACTCCGTTACCAAGGCTTGGGACCCGTACCAGTGGCTCACATACGAGACCGTGCAAAAGCGACGCGCTGCATTTGGTGCTGGTCTGGTCGAGGTGCACCAAAAGCACAACTGCCACCGCCCCGGCCAGTATGGTGTCGGTCTCTGGGCCCAGAACCGCCCGGAGTGGCAGATCACTGGTTAGTTACATGGCAAGGGCGAAGACGTCGAGATTGTAAATGCTGACTCCAACCTCCCTCAACAGATCTGGCTTGCATTTCCCAATCCCTCTACACTGTCTCGATCTACGACGTCCTGGCCCCGGACGCTACCGAATATATCATCAACCACGCTGAGCTGAGCTGTGTTGTCACCTCTATCACCCACATTCCGACTCTGATCAAGCTCAAGTCTTCTCTCCCCAATCTGAAGATCATCGTCAGTTTGGACCCGCTGGACGGAGGTGAGCAGACCGGCCACTCCAAGCGTGCCCTGCTTGAGTCCATGGCCGCCGGCCTGGACCTCGCAATCTACACCATCGACCAGGTTGAGGAGCTGGGCGTGGCCTCCAAGCGCGCATACAACCCTCCCTCTGCCTCTGACATCGTCACTATCAACTACACATCCGGCACAACCGGTCCCCCCAAGGGTGTCGTTCTGACCCACGGCAATGCCGTTGCTGCCACCTCTTGCGGTCTGATCACCATCAACCAGGCCAAGGGCGACACAATGTGCTCTTACTTGCCTTTGGCCCATATCTATGCCCGTCTGGCCGAGCACACTGCTTTCTGGGGCGGTGCACGAATCGGTTACTTCCACGGAAACATTACCGAGTTGGTCGACGACTTGAAGTTGCTGAAGCCCACCGGCTTCATGTCTGTTCCTCGTCTGTACAGCCGATTCGGTACCGCCGTCCGTGCCGCCACGGTCGAGCAGCCTGGCTTCAAGGGCGCTCTTTCACGACACATTATCTCGGTTAAGACCGCCAACATGAAGAACCCCGACCCCTCTAAGGCGACGATCAAGCACGCCTTGTACGATCGCATCTGGGCTAAGAAGGTGGCTTCCGCCCTTGGTCTGGAGCGCGCCAGATACATGGTGTCGGGCTCCGCCCCCTTGGACCCAACCCTGCACAACTTCTTGCGTATCGCCACCGGTACCGACGTCGTTCAGGGCTACGGCTTGACCGAGTCCTACGCCTCAGCCACCGCCCAGTCCACCGAGGATCTGACCTCCGGTAACTGCGGTCCCCTCGCTCCCTGCGTTGAGGCCTGCCTGGTCTCCCTGCCAGACATGGAGTACTCTGTGCACGACAAGCCCTTCCCCCGTGGTGAGCTCCTGCTTCGCGGCAACAACATGTTCCGCGAGTACTACAAGAACGAGGAAGAGACCGCCAAGGCCATGACCGAGGACGGCTGGTTCCGCACCGGCGACGTCTGCACCGTCGATGAGCGCGGCCGCTTCATCATCATCGATCGCCGCAAGAACGTCCTCAAGCTTGCCCAGGGCGAGTACATCTCCCCCGAGCGTCTCGAGGGTGTCGTCCTCTCCGAGCTCGGCTACATCGCCCAGGCTTACATCCACGGCGACAGCATGCAGACCTTCCTGGTTGGCATCTTCGGTGTCGCCCCCGACCTCTTTGCTCCCTACGCCAGCAAGGTCTTGGGTAGAACCATTGCCCCGACCGATTTGGAGGCTATTAAGGAGACTCTGGGCGATGACAAGATTCGCCGCGCTGTGCTCCGTGATCTCGAGCGCATGGCCAAGAAGCACAAGTTTGCCGGCTACGAGCGTGTCCGCAACGTCTCTCTCAGAGTGGAACCTTTCTCCGTTGAGAACAACCTGTTGACCCCCACGTAAGTTCAATCTCGTGTTCACTCTCCTCGTATCTACAGCATTGCTAACATATATCTCTCACAGTCTCAAGCTTAAGCGTCCTCCCGTCGTCAAGGTCTACCGAAACCTTTTGGACCAGCTCTACGAGCAGGCCAACGAGGAGCAGTCCGCTCCCCGGGCTAAGCTGTAGCGGCTTTACAATATATTCTCATTCGATCTTGTCTTCACTTGTGTTCCTATTCTCGCATTTGGCAATTCTTCTCAGGCTTGGTTCGGGAACTGTACATAGAACCAGTCTTTGCATTGTAGTATATTGAACCTTCTTGCTGATTCACTCACCATTGATCTGAACGTATGCGTTTTCTGGTAATTGGATTGTCTTTTTTCTTTATCTCCTTCCTCTTTCTATATTACAGTCACGCTCATCCAGCCCTACCTATAATGCACTTGTAGGTAGTGTCAGCTAGGACCGAGTTCCTACCTGCTTTGAGTCTCAGACTGTATATAACTAATCCCTCCTCTCTATACCACACTACATAAATAGCCAGCAGAAATGCCACAACTCGATAGATCAATTGATCCATTACATTTACAAGCAGCAAAAACAGAAATACATGACAAGAGTGGGATTTGAACCCACGCCCCTTTCGAGACACGGAGACAGTTTAATATGAACCATCGGGATCAGGTTGACCTGAACCGTGCGCCTTAGACCAACTCGGCCATCTTGCCCATTGCATGAAAAGTACAAGGCAATTTTGGATTCATGAAGTAGATTGAACTAGATTGAACTAGAAATGAAAGATATAACCACAACGTAGAGTTTCTTTAACGGAGAAAGCAAATCCGGTGAATCCATGGAAAATCGGGCTGAACATTTATCCGACTGATATAACTAAGAGCCTTCTTTCTCTTATAGTGATAGCTGCATAATTCAAAGGTTGGATGGAAGTTGTCGTTATTGCTGGCACAAATGCTTTATACATTTCTCTATGTAGATATGATCAAGAGAAAGGAACTGCTTTTTGTTCTAGGTTTAGTGTAAGAGGGACAAGAAAACATTTGTAGGATAAACTTAATAAACACCTAGATTATTTCATGCAGAGCTATCCCTATTCCACCATGCTATGTGGCCCAGAACTGCAAAAATAGTCACAGCCATAAGGTACCGGCCACAGACACCGAGATGGGAGAAATGACCTTAAGGAGATAAAAAGCCAGGTATTAGAGAGGCGAACCTCACTGACAAAATAGAAACCATAACTCCATCCAGACCATATCACATGCACATACCCTCATTATCATGTCCTCATCATCACTAACCTACCGTTCCATAGTACCACACCAATAATCAACCCGTAAATCCGAAAGATTGCGAGTCGGCAAGCCCCAAGCACGAGCAAGCCAAAGCGCCAACCCCCCAACAACCCCCACACTCCCAACAATCTGAACAAGCACCCAACTCCGATGCCCGAGATCATCGATCCAGTCAACCACCCCGAGCGGGTCATGCGGACTAAAGCCCGAAACACGATACCCAGTCCCAGACCCTACGTGCGGGCGCAAGACCTTGTATCCATCGGGGCTTTTCTCCCCCGCAGAGCCATGGAAACCGCAGAAGCCAGGCGTCTGCGAAAGAGGCACCAGCGAGCCGTCGACAACACACTCGCCCAGCCGCTCAGTGAGCCATACGGCGCGCTCGCCTCGAGCCAGTGAGGCGTATCGATCGCGCTCGTTCTGTAGGCTGCGCTGTAGGTCTGTCGCCCACTGCGCGAGCCGGACCTGCGCCATGCGCTCTTCGTGTCTGGTGTAGTCTGCAATGCGGGCCATCGCATACCCGGGCGGGGAGCCGGGTAAATTGGGTGGTCCCGAGATGGACTGCCAGCTGCTAGATACAGATCCGGGTCCACCTGGGGTCGGACCCGGCTGCGCACTGAATGACGGCGGTGGCTGCGGTATGGGAAACGAATTGATGCGTTGCTGGATGAGTTTCTTTGCGGCGGAATGACGCATCCAGGCTAGGTTGTCGCGGTCGAACATTCTGTTGACCAGGACTTCTAGCTCTGAAGATACGAGTGGTTGGACGTAGTCTGGGCTCATTAGGGTGCTTGCATCCATTGTCTCCGTGTCCATTGCCTTCTCGGAGGAGACGGCATATGGGGGCTGTGATTCTAGCCCATCTAAACTGTTCGGCGGGTCGCCGAAGAGGAAAAGTTTGATTCCAGCCTCATGAGCTTTTTCGTGAAAGCGGCGTTTTAGCGTAGTGATTTGGTCTGGGGTAAGTGTGTCTGCTTTTGATACTATTGGGATGACATTACTCAGCTCGCTGAGCTTACGGATGCATTCCACGTCAGTTGAGAGGGTATCTGTATGCAAAAGGTCAGCAACTGGGTGTCTGTTCAGGCGGTTACCTCAGAGAGCAAGATCCGGTTGCCCTACCAGTAGAAATCAGGTATAGAATGGCATCCACCTGGGATCCACCGTTCCCGGCTAGCAGGTTTTGGAAATCAACACCCGACCCGTGGAGGGCATTGGTAGCACGAAGAAATTGCTGTCTCATATATTCCCCAATAGCATCGGTCTGTCCCTCGCTACTTAGATTTGTGGCGGGCGTGTCCACAAAGCAAATGTTTCTTTCGAGCACAATTTCGCCAATGCTTTTCCGACGTGCCAGCACGCGCGAATCCTCCAAATCCGACCACCATGAAGGATAAGGTTTGGTGCTGGCATAAATCTCTGTAGTGGAATTCAGTTTCCCCCGAGATCGGGGGCGAGAAGGTTTGCGGCGCTCCAAGGCAGTCACCTGTGGGATGGTGTCGACATGTACAATATCGTCACATGTCTGAACAATAGACTTGATCAACGAGGTTTTGCCAGAACCTAGTACAAGACGATCAGCACTTTGCAATATTATTCCGAGACAATTTCAACCTACCAGAAGAACCAGCTAGAAGAACTTTGAACCGACCCATGGCTTTTCCTCGCTCGGTGAACGGTCGCCGACTAGGCATTTTGATACTTGGCATGATAAGCTGGGAGGCCCCACCCGGGGCCAAACGGGGAGAATCATAGAGCCTCTCCTCCTCATCCCCAGATGCAACAGCCTGACTATTGATTTCATCAGAGATGGAGATATCATCGAGGGGCCGCATTGATAGATTTGATATAGATTTAGGGCTGCTGGGCAGCGACGATGGGTCGTCGGGGATGCCCAAGGTGAGCGGGGTCAAGGGCCGCGATACTGCATGAATGGGAGACGCGTGTCCGGAGAGGTCCCCGGTGCCTGGATCCAACGACTTCAATTTTGACCGGCGCTGTGCAAGATGCGAGTGTAAATCGTCTGGTACCTGCTTCAAGTTGTCCTCGGGATGATGGCCGGGAGAGGATATGAAGTCCGATTGGGATAGAGTGTCGTTCAGACTTTGTACCCCATACATCGTCTCTTTGACATCTCCGTGGCTACCTAGCAATATACTGGATTCTTGATCTGAGACATGCGGACTGCGAGATAGAAAGAACGTCGCGGGGGTCGCAGTGCGGGGATCAAGATCGAGGGATGGAGATGGGAGACGATCGTGAGAGGGTTTACGTGAGAACGGGAGGTCCGGACTAGGTCTCATGATGGAAGAAGCATTTCTGGACAGGTCCACGATACAAAACAAAAGTCAGAACCCCCTTGGGAATCGATCACATCAAAGTGATCATGTCATGTTACTTGCTCAGGTAAGCTCATCACGAGGTGATAAACCCCTCATATTTATGCCTAAGGTATCCACGCATAAGCTTATATCAGGATTTAAGATTGCTGATGTTGATAGATGATTTATAAATGCATAGAATAGAATATAATATATTTGATATATGATATCACCGTAAAAATTCTAACTGTACATCGATATATGCATAACGTACTCCGCCTCTATCTCCACTGTGGATTGGTGTAGGAGAAAAGGTACATCGTACGTTGCAGAAGATTCGTACTTTTTCCTCTCCAGTTCTTCACATAAGCACAAGCGCAGCTAGCGCAGGAAAATGCATTTAGACACTAGAAAGACCAAAGACTACAGAGCAAAAAGCAAAGAGCAATCCACACACAGTGGCAACTCATTATAAACAGCCGAATGAGTCGCATGTACCGTGTCCGCCCGAATAAAGGTTGATCTCCACCTTTACCACAGTACTTGCGGGCCCTGTAAGATTTTCTCTTCCATTCCACATTCACCTCCTTTTCTCCGATCTCTACTGTCTTATCTCTTTCGTTTTATCATGTCTCATTGAAAAAAAAGAAGAAAAAAAGAAATATCCCGAGGATTACTTTCATTGAAATCTTTCCCCCCCTCATCGGTCTGATCGGCCCCTCCAACCTGACATTGAACCAATATCACACCTGTTCTCGGGGAAATGGATCAATCAGCCATGTCGTGGCCGGAGCAGCTTCAGGAGAACAATCTCATGACTGCGACCGGAGACGAAGAGTTCTCCAACATGTTCGACTTCAACATACCTTTCCCCGATATCGAGCACGGACCAGGGAATATGCAACATTCCCTGCCGACGACTACCGGGCCGGACTCCGATATGGATCACCTGCGATCGCATCCCATGGAGTACTCGGGCCAGATGGACGGCCTCATGGAGTTTGGTGACCCCACACAGTCGCACGCGCATTCCGGTCACCCAATGCCTTACTCGACTCCCAGTATGACGCCGTCCTTCTGCGCGCAGGAACCGTCGCCCATGTCGCGACCTCCGACTCGTCAACATTACACTCATGGCCAGAACGTGATCCCTCCCACTCCGAACAGCATTGAGATGCATGGCAATGTCACCCGCTATCCTCAACGCGTGGACGAAACACCGGATATGTACGACCAATATGCGCGCATCAACGAGGAACAAGTGAGTTCAGACGCAAGGTTTATCGCATAAATATCCCGACTAACAAATCAGGCCCTCTATACCCCTCTTGTTTCTCCGGCCATGACACCCCTAGAGAACCAATTCCGAGTCCCCGAATACACGATCCCTGGCGAATACTTCACACCTCTCACCTCTCCCGCCCTCGAGGCCCAAAACGCCGAGTCCAGCAGTTATCAGTACCATGCGAGACAGGTGTCGGAGGTGGGCTTCGTCCCCACCACTACCGATATGAACACTCTCCCCGGAGCCTCGGCTCCACCTTCTCCCAGCGTCGTTCGGAAGACCAACACTCGTCGCCGACCATCCACTGCCCGGCTCAACAATGCACGAAAAGTCAAGCAGTCACCTATCATCCGAGCACAGCGCAAACGCAGCACGCTGGCTTCTAACACAGAAGAGTTCTACAATAGTCTGACACAAGAGTTGAACTCCACCAAGCCGCAGAATCAGGACCTCCGCTCAATCCAGCTCAGCAGCAATGAGGGTTCCGGACAAGACTCGGTCTCTCCCGAGTCATTATCAGAACCGCTGATGCCTCCCCCTGCTGTTCCTCCCCCACGAATGTCTCCTGCCATTGCTCCCTACATTCCCGCTGCTTCGCCCGGCACTGCTGCGACCCCGGCGCTTTTAATGCGCATTCAGCGGAATCAGCATTTGCAGAGTCCCTCAGGCCAGTTCCGCGGCCAAGCGCAGCTCGCGGAGCCTGAATTCCCAGATGAAATCATGGAGGATATTTCTCTTCCAGAGGCGGCTGCACCTTCGCAGCTGCGCCCGAAACCAAAACGGATCGATACTGCCATACGAACTCCATCGGTCTCCGCGAGTGGTACACCATATTTGGACCCTTCGTCTGCGTCGTACGATCAACCTCATAGTGCCTCTCTTGCTCCCAGTCCGCGCACAGCTGCCATGCCATCCCCCAGTGGGCCTATACCTCGGAAGTCAGAACTAAAGTCTGCGTCTAGTCGCCAACGAGCCAGTTTGAGTTCCACCCATGCTAGCCCACAGTTGCGGCCTAAGATCAGTCCCAGCATACAGCCGTTGGTGAAAGGCAACGAGGGTGAGTCTAATGCCGATTCGGAGTCTTCTAGCTGTTTTACTAACCATACTCTAGGCATGTCACAAGATGCTCTTCACCTAGCATCAAAGTCCAACTACCAGCACATTCTCGATGGAACCTTACCTTCCGGTGTGAGCTATCCAGAGGCTCTGGCCGAAAATCTGAGCTCGAAGCGCACGAATCATAAGCTCGCCGAGCAGGGACGCCGGAATCGGATCAACAATGCACTCAAGGAGATCGAACAGCTCATTCCACAGGAGTTCATCGACATCCGAAACGCCAAGGAAGCCGGCGAATCCAGTGGCAAAATCAGCCCGAAGGATAAGGAGAAAGAGAAGGAGAAAGAAAAAGCCAACCAGGCGATCAGCAAGGCTACCGCCGTGGAGATGGCCATTGAGTACATCAAGTCTCTGAAGTTCACTCTGGATGAAACTACAGCCAAGTTGGCTGCGGCCGAGGCCAAGTTGTCGGCCGAGCCATCTAAACAGGACTCGGCTGCCAATCCCTCCGCCAATTCTGCTTCCACCGCTCAATCTGAGAAGACCGTAACCGGTATGGTCGACTCGGAGACAACGAGTTCTGCTTGATCGGAGTTCATCCTCATAATCTGACCTGATCTTCCGCCTGCCTAATCATGCAATTTATGGAACAGCGGGAGATCTGAAAATTAGGTATCCTCTATGTTTTAGGGTTAGTATCTGGCGCAATCGTGCTATGGTCCTTGATCTATGTCTTTTTACTTTGCAATTTGTTAGCGTCGGTGTTAGTTTACAGGGTGGGTTATTTTTGCTTCTACTAGATAGCCTCTACCATCTTATTGGTTTATTTTTTTTTCTCAATGCTCAGACTTGCCTTTGATTCAGTAGGAGTAAGCGCCTGGGTACGCCTTTGGGCCTAACCTCGCAGACCACAGATACCTCAATTGAAAGCCAGATATATGAGGCTAGCACCATGGCTCCACGCGTAACCCTACACATTAGATGCTCTTAGATCAGCCCATAGCTCCAGAAGTCGAATGTACGTTAGTCAATGCTACCGATCACAGGTACATATGCTACCGATCAAGCTACATATCAAATACACAAGGGGAGGCAACTAGATGTAAAAAGTCTTCAATTACTTCTTCAGTCATCACGCTATATAATCCCAAGATACACCAATCCATCCTAACTTCCACACCTTACTCATTATCCCTCACATCAATAACAGTCGTCTTGAACTTCCTAGCCGGAATCTTCCGATTGAACAAGATATCACTCTCACGGTACGACCGATCCTTAAGCTCAGGCAGGAAGAAGAACGCCGAGACAAAGCAAACACAAGCAGTACCTCCCCAGACATACCCGCACTTACCCGCAAGATTCCATCCAGTAGGGTTGAGCATCTGCGAAGCAAGATAGATCATAGGGATTTCAGCAACGTAGTACGCCGCACGACCGACACCCGTGCTGAGAGCGCGCAGACGAACCGAGGACGTCTCGGAGATAATGGTGTACGAGATTGGACCGAGGGTACCGGCGAAGACGAAAGAGATGATGATTCCCAGCACGGCCTGGGCGTAGTTTGTGGCGGCGTTCTGGGAGATGGAGGCGATGATGCCGAGGAGGAAGAGGAGGGTTACGTTTGTCGCTGTGCCCCACAGGTAGATGGTTCGACGGCCAAACCAGGAGGCGAGTGGGAGGGAGATTACGTTTGCGACGAATTGGAGGCAGGAGTTAATTAGGTTGAGTTGGAAGGCGCGATTGGTTGACATTCCGGCTTCTATGCGGGTGTTAGATCATCTTTCTTTCTTTCTTTGTGTGTGTAAAGTAGAGTAAAGAGGAGTACGTACGCTGGAAGAAGTAGGTTGCCTGATTGGCGATTAGGTTACCGGCGAAATTCTGCGATGCGTACATCAAGCAGGTGATGATTGTTCGTCTCAAGTCGGTTCCCTTGAGAAGATCGAGGAGGGTAGGGGAGCCGCCCATTTGAGCTTCGATCTCGACGGTTCGCTCCATCATGGCAAGCGATTGTTGGGAATGTTCGGCGTTTTTACCGCCGAGACGTTCGATGGAGCGGAGAGCCTCTGCTTTGCGTCCGCGACGAATCAACCACCAAGGAGACTCGGGGGCGATGAAAATCAGGATGAGGAGAGGAGTCTATAAAAAGTCAATGCCTGAAGGTATAGTGAATGCGAATTGAGGCTTACGGGGAAGATCCACTGCAGGGCGAGAGGTACTCGCCAAGCCCACTCATCGTTTCGTTTGTTGTAGCCATAGGTGGCGGCGGCGACCAAGATTGAACCGATAGACCAACTCATCTGCAGGGTAGCCGTGCAGGCACCACGAAGCGAGAGTGGAACGATCTCACTTGCATAGGCAGGGGAGTTGGCAATGAAGAAACCCCAAGGGACACCCTCAAGTGCTTGTCCGACAACAAGGAGAGCGAGTGAATTGGCCTATGTGGAAAATGATTAGATGATGGAGCCTAACAACGCCGTCAGGGCAACTCACAAAGAAGGAAACGAAAATCGTGGCGTTCATCAGGATCAAAGCGAAGATGGTAGTCCAGCGGTATCCAAAACGGTTGGTGATGGGACCGGCTAAAAAGACACCAACAAAAGCACCACATTGACCAGCCTGGAAAAGGGAACTTTGCCATTTGGTAGGGATTTGCCAATCGGTGCCATCGACGAGGACACCGTACCTCTCTCGAAAAGCGGGCAGCGCAACAAAGTTACCGTTCAGGAACATGTCGAACGATTCCATAACCTACAAGCGAATAGCATCAGCGAATGTTCGGCATCGGGATTCGGGTTAATAGAACGCGAACGCGAATCCGGGGATAAACCACAACATAAACTCACAATCGTGAAACACATAGTGAACGCCCACAGACAAGCCCAAGGGTGCGTCTTAACAGCTTCCCAAGTGCCCATCTCATGCTCGCGGTTCTCGCCATCAAAGGCATCATTCATGAGATCCGCATTGACCAAGACCTCCGCATGCAGAATATCGGCCTTCTCGACCTGCTTCTCATTTGTCTCCATGGCCGAAATCTTTCTAGATTATTCGCGTGTCACAGCGAAGGGAATAAGAAAACAAAGCCAGGCGAGGGGGTATCAGGAAGGAACGCAATAGGGTCTTATATTTACGGCGTACCCCATCTGTGCATCTGGCGCTAGTGCACCTCATGGTGTACGCGTGATACGTGGATAAATTCGCATGCAATCGGATAGGCCATGTGCCATTAAACAAGGCCCTGGCCCCCCGGATGGTCAAGCAGGGGCGAAATTCAGTGCCCGCCGGGATTTTCCCTATTGAAAGGAAGCACGACGGTTGCAACGCGAGACATTTACCCGAAGCTGGGCACGGCGTTGAGCCCTATTGGGCTTGAAGCTTAGCTGCGGCCGGAAAGGGTTAGGCAGGCGGCGCCGAGGGCGTTGGCAACCTGAGCGGAAGGTTTGTGGCGTTGAAGTAAGCCGCCTTGGGAGGGAGGGCCGATGCGTTTAAATTGCAAGAAATGGTACAGCTGGAGGGGTATGAATTTGGGGATTTTAGTTTAGTTATTCTGGGGTATTTTCTAAGGTTTCCCCATGATAAATCTCCAGGATGCGGGGCCCCGGACGGAAGTTGAGAAACAAAGAAAGTTGAGTTTGGAGAGTTCGGAGGATGGAAAGTGATTGGTAGAAAAAGAAAAAGGATAAAGACACGGATGTGACCTAAAAAGACAACCTTGGGAGGTCTCATGAGCTATGCCATTTAGGGACTAAGGTAAATGCATTTCCTGATCGGTTACATCTCCCCCGAAGAATGAATATGTTACATGTAGTCAATTAAAGCGGCTAAAGAAAGCCCCTAGAATCCTCGTATAATTGACTGCAAGGAGGTTTCATGCTAAACCTGCTCCATTACGAAGCACAACAGTACCTGGAAGCAATTCGTCCATCAAACCCAAGTTCCTCTTCGAGTGTTGCATCTGCCTCGGCAAACAACAGAGACAACCAAAGAGCGCATGGCAATATGTACTCTGCGCTAGTAATAGATGCAAAAGAAAAACTCGAGGAGCTGATAAGGACAGGAGTCTGGCGATATCCCACTGAGGGATGAAAGTTACAGACCATCTCACCCAACCCCTAGGTTCCTCCCATCACTCGAAGAAAAGCTGGGTGTCAACAAACTCCCCAGGTGCATCACGAAGAGCAGCTTCTTTGGCATAACGATGCGCATCCGTGTTCCCTTCACTTGAAATACGCCAGAACTGAATGCCCAATCCATGCTCGTCACACCGTTCCATCTCTCCAAGCAAACACTGCCAAAGGTCTTGGTTCTTGACTGGTGCCCTCCTGTTTGTCTTCCAGCCGTTTTCAATCCATTTCTTCACCCGCTTGGTAATACCCTCGACCACGTACTCGGAGTCGGTAGCAATCACTAGGCTCTTGCAGCTTTCTTGATGCCAGGGTCGAAAACGAAGTGCCCCAATCACGGCACGGAGCTCTGCACGGTTGCTTGATGGCATGTGCACTTCGCCAGTTGGCCCTGATGCTTCGAGAGGAAAGCTGGCACAGCCGCAGGCCCGGCCACGTACAGCAGGCTTGTAAATAAAGCTGCAGCCAGCTTTGGGGGTTGATCCGCCGTTCTCTAAGCATGCACCGCCCGCGTAGACAAGAAGTTGATAGAATGGCGAGAAGTCTCGACGCATGAACCGCTGTGCGGATCTAAAAAGAGTGTCAGGTCGAGCTTCTTTTGATGCATCGAATTTCGCTGGGATCACACGGCCCGTGCCGACTGAGAGCTTCAAACTAGAGCCTTTCGGCCATCGGCTATCAAATATCTTGGGCCTGTGACTGTGGGAAGCCATGGTAGCCTCCTGACCGTCAAAGGTCACATCTGAAGCATCATGTGTAGTGTCACCCTCTTCTGAGCGGTCTCTTATGAAGTCGAGAAATGCGTCCAAATACTCAGATGTTATATCGAAGTCATGATGGGCACTGCCACTCTCGGCTAGGGGTTGCATGAAGCTATAATCGACGGTGCAGTGTCCACAGACCACGCGTCTGTGACGGCGACAGACTAGACGGCCACCAGGTAGTTCCACCGGGCTATCTGGACGCTCAGCCATGTTGAAGATTCCACGTTCGAGATCGGTTGTCGGAAGATCAAGTGAGATCTCAGAGTCAGAGAATCACTTGGAGGTTCTGGAAGTGAAGGTCGAATGAACTCACTAGAAAATATGTGGGGCAGACCAAGGAGAAGAACGAACGGGAGCTCATAAAGCTCTCCGATAGATGTTTGTGCTTGAAGTCTACGAGGTAGTAGACATGCAGCCCACAGGTAATATCAGGAAAGGACTGCAAAATCAACATCGAAGTGCATTGTGTGGTACTTGAAAGAAAGAAGTTAACTAGCTAAAGCTTTCTAAACTAGAACTGAGCGAGAGAGAGCAAACCCTAAACAGGCTAACAATTACTCTTAGATACGGGCTGATTTATTGATCTTGTTCACAATTTATAGTCGACTAGCAGCATGTGTAAGATTAGCTTTAGGGATCCATGGAATATTCGGACATTGGTCCGTGGTTCCAGTACTTCCATTTTTGGGAAGGAACCCTTTAGAGGTCCCATTGTTCTGTTATTACCTTAGTTTCCTCGAGTCTTACCTTCACTTAGCTTGCAATATAGCAACATATCCCATATCGTGTACTCTTTTCATCTCTACGTGAACCGTGCTATTCACGACTACCAGTAACCTTTTGGGGCTCAGGCTCTGCCGCCATAGTCCAGCACCTCTGTTCCATTTCTCCAACGATGGCACCCTACATCAGCAGAATACCAAATTCCCGACAGCCCAAGGTCTCGAAGCCAAGCGCATTCAACCGCCTCCCTGTGGAATTCTTCCTATCTATAGCTGAATTCATCTCATCGACCGATTTGCTTTGCTTCTCACTTGTAAACAAGCGACTATATCGGGCCCTTGATCTTGAAAGAAAGCTCCTCTGGTTGCTCTCGCCGCCCACAGGGAAGAGAAAGCTCTCACTTCTGTACCGACTCGAACGTGACAATCCATCCTACTATGTTTGCGATGACTGTGTGATTCTCCATAAATACGATGCATCAGAACAATTTCGACTGTCGGGTCCGTACTTCAACTGGGATGCTCGTTTCCCTTGCTTGGATTACCTCGCCTGGGCTTATCAAGAAAAGACCATTCTGACACACAACAAATTCACACACACTTGCTATGTCTTTTTGTTCCTTCATCTGAAACTCGCTATGCGACGTTGGTATCACGGTCCGCAGGTTGGAATTGCGACCGAGTCACTATCACACACCGAGGTCAAGGAATACCACGAGTCAACCACATTGTTTTCGGTGGAGGCGCAGATATGTTCGACTTCACCGGCACACATCGGGGCCCCTACCAGTTCTGAACCAGTCAATCTGTGTCTACGGACTCAAGATATCATGGTGGTACCCCGAGAACACAGGCATCGATTTACCGGCACTCTGGATGACATTGATCCTCCTCAAGTTTTCCGCATTTGCCTACACATATCCAACGAAGAGTTGTTGCGCCTGGTAAGGTGCATGGTTCATGCCTACAATGTGGGAAAGAAAGAGACGCGATCTAATTCCCAGACATGTGCAGAATGCAAGACTGATTACGAGCTTCAACTTGTTGAGTTCGGTCAACATGAGTTAGCTTTGGTCATCACAAAATGGATCAACCTAGGCGACGGCCTCAGCCCGTATGATCCCCAGTGGAAGGTTCACACATTAGCTTCACTCGCGTGGTATATGATTGGACGTCAGCCTTTGAAGTTGGACCATGCAGTTGCAAGCCCTAGGGGATCTTTTGAAAACACCGTTCCTGCAACCTGGTCAAGCAAAGCTCTACTGTCTTATAACTTTTCGTTGCTCATGGACCAGGAATATCAAAATCGGATGAGACATTTTGATTTTTGTGGTTCTACTTGGATACTGAGTCCTCATCAGAAGCCCTCGGAGAATAAAGCAGGATCGACGAGCAAGCTGGGACCAGTGATGCATTTTGCCATAAGGGCATGTGCCCCTACTATTTGATTGACCTAGTTATTGCTCAAGTCTCAGGTCTTCAACCCGTATTGCTGCAGTTCAACGATGGATCTCTTTTCACTACCAGAGATGACTTACAATATACAGTAGTGCACTTCTGGGGGTAGAGTTATTTCATCACTACACGGAAATAATATTGTATAATCTATATACAATAGTTCCTACTACAGGAAATAAGGATATGCCATGTAGTGTGCGAAGATCAGCGCTATACCTCTTACTACCCCTTACTACCCCTTGGAAGTATTTAACGATCTGCTCTTCGGATTTCTCTTCGACAATTCAACCATTCTGGACAACTAGAGTATTCCAATTTGTCTTCATCCAAAATCTCAGTGGAAAGTCATCAGGTGAGTAATCTGCAGAGAGGCTTGAACATCGGTCCCTGCACAGACATTGAGGTATTGACAACGAACAGAATGAAGATCCCACATCACGCCATTGCTTTCCTGGCCACACTCCAGCCTGTTCTCGCTCTATACAGCCAGGAAGTCACAATAAGAAGTCCATATGGACTTCAAACCAGACCTGCTACCCAATTTGTCAAGGAGGCCAAGTCGTTCGAATCAGAAATTACCGTGACGAAGAAAGGGAAGACAGCTTCCGCGAAAAGCCTCTACAAACTGCAGACTCTTGGGATTCACAACGGAGATGTCGTTACAATTACCGCATCGGGTGACGACGAACAAGTAGCTGTTAAGCAGTTGGCTCACATTTTAGAGGATCTGGAGTAGGGTTTGGACGAGCCTTTACCTGTTGCATGTATCTAACAGCATTTGAAAAAAAACTTGCCCGCAAGATATGATGCGAGGAACCATGAATGCAATGTCATTTTATCTAGGTACATATAGATTGGAAGACAGAAGCGTGCAGCAAACGTCCAGTATCCCAGAACAAGCAAGAAATGCTGGCCCCATGCAGGTCCAACAACTAACCGCCTTACACCACAAGTTCTCAGTGTCTGTGCTCACCACGGCCCTCAGAAGAACAGCAAGATCCACCCATAGCCGCTCTGGCCAAGTTCGCACGAGTGGGCAGACGAGGATGAGGCAGAACACGTCCATGGTCCGGGTGGTGAGGAGGAGGAGGCTGGTAGTGCTCCTTACCCTTACCCTTGCCCTTGCCCTTACCAGGCTTCTCCGAGCCATGGGCAATCTTCTCCTTATAGATCATATTGATCCAATTACCCAACCGGTACCCACCCTTCGCAACCTGCACCTCAATAGTCCCAATAGCAGACTCATAGTACTCGGGGTACAAATCACCGGTCGCGAAAGCCTCAGGCCCATCCGGCATAACAACCGTACAAACAAGAGCATTTGCATCCGTTGCCCAGCGCGTAGCAGTAGTAATAACATCACCAATAGTATCACCCTTAATCCAGCTCGCCGCCTCAGCCTTATAGACTCCAGAATCAATCTCCTTGACCAGACTATCAGCCCAGCCCTGGGCATCCTCAAGCGAACTACCACCAACCAGCTGGGCGGGCATGTACGTATCCCAATCGGAGTGGAGATTATCACTGTACCCGTTGAAGGTAGTGTTGACGCCGTTCCCGCCAAGCTCGTAGGCTTCGTCGTGCAGGGGCTGCACGAGGTCGCCGATGAAGTGGACGACGAACCTCAGCGCTTCAGCGGTATCCGCTACAGCAAGCTTGGTGTCACCGACGCGCTCGGTGTAATTGGCAATAGCGGAGATAGAGCAGCCTTCAACCGTGCAGTCGCGCTCGTAGTCTACGTTGCAGCTTTTTGGGGGGTCATCGAGGGCGTCGATGTAGTGCAATGGGGCTGACCATTTGCCTGCGTCTGTGAGGCGGTAGTCGTCGGCCCAGGATGCAATGTTTGCTAGGTATGAGCTGGAGGTGTCGCTGAGGATTTCCTTTGCCCTGGAAGAATTGTTAGCATGCACCGTTGGTGTCGCTGGAGGTTTTAGCTAGTAGAAAAACTCACCATGATGCAGCTTCGGGAGTAATGTATTTCTGCGCAACATATGCGACAGCCGCGTGGCCCAGTTTACCCCACGCATTTGCCCCTTGCGCTGTCCCGAGGGCGACGAGCGCAACCCTGGTTAGAGACACCATTTGTAGATGGCTGGAGAGGATGTCTCGGTATAGAAAGAGTGAGTATATACGGAGAGAATCGGGGGAATATCGAATTCGAGAATTGAGAGAAACTACGAAGATTCGACGGGCTTATATAGTTTCAGGGGACGGAGACGGGCGTGAGTAACATCGGGCCATGAGGCTAACCGACGTTACAATTAACAAAACAAATTCACGGAAAAGAGATAAGAAGCTTAGGAATTGAGCGTATGCATGTTGATTCGTGAGTTGCTTTGCGGGGTTTGGCACTAACAAGTCCAAGGCCACCGGAGTCCACCGGCGTTCATGAGATGGGTTAATGTAATTATCTCGCTTGGGATTCACCCGCAGTTGGATATTAGATGATAGATAGAGGCAGAAATTGAGGAGGGGATGAGCAGAGGGGATATAATTGGAGGTTCTGGCAATTCATTAATCGATAGAAACAACGACCCTGAACATCTGGATGTCCAGGACTGAGAGATCAACAACAAGAGCACAGCAGGACGTAAAGTGTGGGTCAAGGAGCGGCCCGCAAGCCGCGTGCTCAATTCCATCGAAAGCGATTGTGGTTTGTTTCCTTTTCTTCTTTCGCTGACAATCTTGGACCGTGCGACAGTCCCAATTCACTTTGCGTTATAAACAAGCGAGTCCAAGGGATACAAGGTTAATGACTTAATATTCTTCCCAGTATAGCCATGCCTCATTTAGACTAGCGTATATTTGACTATATCTTATTCCAGATTTCGTCTTGCGATTCAGGCCTTCAATTCTGATCTATATGCTTTGAGTTTAGATATCTGGACCGTACGGCGTGGACACATTCGAGTTGTCATATCTATAACATAAGTATTCATTTTACCCCCCGAGAGGCTCAATCAAAATTCGCTTAGTGTTGCGCACAAGCCTCGGCCCGATCCTGAAGCGACTTAGCAATAGCAGGACGCTCCTGCACACGCTTCAACCAACCAGCAAGGTTGGGGTAATTCTTCTCCAGATCGAGGTCGAACTGCGCAGCAAGCACATACCACGGAACAAAAGCAGCATCGACGAAAGAGTACTTATCAGCGACAAGATACTGCTTTCCCTGGAGGGCACGATCAAGCACGCCCGAGACACGACGGATCTCATTGATGTAGCGGTCAATCGCACTCTGCAGCTTCTCGGAGTGGAAGCGGCTGAACCAGACCGCCTGACCGAAGTAAGGGCCCTGGCCGGACATCTGGAAATGCAGCCATTGCTTGGCGAGGTAGTAGTCCTTGGAGCCGGGGGCGAAGCTGATGGAGTTTTGCTTGTCGTAAGTCTCGACCAGGTATTCGACGATTGCGCCGGATTCCCAGAGAGTGGTGTCTGTGTTGGGGTCTTCGATTGCGGGGACTCTGCCGTTGGGGTTGATGGACTCGAAAGCCTCTTTCTTCATGTCGGGGAAGTCGACGATCTTGTGGGTGTAGGGGATGTTCAGCTCTTCCAGGACCATAATGACCTTCCAGGGGTTGGGCCCGGGGCCGTGGCCGTAGACGGTAATGGGTTTGAGGGACATTGTGGTTTGTTGAAATTGGTATGTGGAAAGGTGGTTGAGAGATTGGGATGTAAAATCTAGCTGTGAAATGCGTGTGAGAAGTGCAATTTATATGGCCGGTCGAGAATCGGAGCTCCTCAAATCAACCTTTCAACCCCTCACAACCCCACAATGCTCCGTCATAAATCATAAATCATTGAAGTGGACCTTCAAATCGCTGACAAATGGCGCAAAGGGCGGAAACTTCCAGAGCACAGCGGAATTCAATTCCTGGTTGGTTGGACGTTGTAATGCTTTGCATCCACTGAGGAGGTTCATGTGTCTTAATGCTGGACTGCCAGACGTGCCATGACCTCATTCCACCAGGACCACTCAGGGCGATCTTCACCGTGGACGGTCGATCGTCCATGTCCATGTCAAAGAGAGATTGAGCCTGATTCAATTGGCAATGCTGTCATTGTAATAACCAGTTATGTTTTCATGAAGAAACACCAATAACATAAAGATTTAGCTGTTTCTTAGTCATTTAAGCTTTTGGAGATTGAGAGTTCCCCGCAGAAGCCGTCTGTGTGAATGGCAGCAAGTGAAGCCGAGGACGATGGGTATATGAGCTGAATGAGGTTATATGACGGAAAGACTCTATTCAACTCGATGCGGTGCGCCCTTGCGGACATTGCGAAAATGACTCGACTGCGCATTTTAGTGAGAGTGAATATAGCCACAAGGCGTGTCAGTGAAGAAGAAAGGGGAAAAAAAGAGATCGCGAGTATAATCTTAGATCGATCACAGATTCTACCTGTCACTAACTGAGTCATTGGAAGTTACTGGAATCAGCGCGGAGTAGAAAGAAGGTTGAGAGGATAGCACATGTGGCCTGGAGTCCATCGGACTAAAAACCCCTGCTCACCAAAAGTACTCCGATGCTTACACAGCCTTAGTGTCAGGCACCGGTATTATTGATGGCGTAGGATTTTGATCCTGACGATCTAGACGTGAATCCAAATCTGAACTAGCATCTCGGCTGTGATTTGTGTGCGCATCTATCGGGGTTCGGAATAAAAGTCATATTCGGACTAACATCGGACTACCCAAAATAACTCGGCCATCTTCGACGGAGTTCCCATAATAAACCTTCTGGTCAGGCTATGTGTGCTTTAACTTCGACGATCTCCTCATGGCACTTTGTTCACAAACAGCTCAACATGTGCAAATAACTCACAATGAGTCATTCCAAGCCACGTTGGAAATCAATGCGCTAAATGCCCGGAATACTTCCAAATCAAGACTCATTATCAATCCCCCTCAACAGCCTTGCTCTTGTAGCTTCATCATTCATACTAGCGGAGATAGAAGCTGGCCGTTGTTAACCGGCACTATGATGAAGCGGGAAAACTGAACCCTGTCCCTTGTGGGCCCTAGATCACCATCTAAATCCATCCACCCTTCGGACAAGATCTAGGCTTCAAATACGACAGGCAAAATCCTTGAACCTGTCTTACACGTGAATAGCAAAAAAAGCCACGCAAGCACTAAAGATCGATCACGCCCTTTCGCATGATACTTCTAAATGTAGAAGATTATACGAGCGAATATCGGCGTCATCATCTCGATCTACATAGATGGTACATGTGCACGTGCAAAATTGTAAGCAGCTTGATTTATCAGATTTGCTTGGCTTCTAGGCTTCGGGCCTTTTTCCAGCCTCAACACTTCGTATAGCCTTACTCCGTAGGAGCGAAAATCAACTCCGAGATTTTACTCCGAGATTTTACTCCGACAGTGAGCCCCATAGGGCGGCTGAGACTAACGTCTATCGTGCTTCTAAGCCATTTTGGCGGCGCATTCCAGACTCCATTAATCCTTGCAATGGCTTAGCATGTGGATCTCTGGCGTTTTGAGTTTTTTTTTCGTATCCCTTTCTATAATTTTTCTGCTCGTGAAATTCGGAGTGACAATCATGGGAACGGAGTAAAAATCTAGAAGATCACACTCAGCAACTCTTCTATATAAAGACCCCAGAATATCCCCAGAAGAAGACATTCCAATCCAGTTCATTGCAAGCATCCAGATCTCTAGATCAAACAGCTACTTCCAACTTCAAAGAATCCACAACACCATTTACACAATCCCACTTTGACCCATCTACTATCATCACCAATCCTCAATTCCAAATCCTCACACACTCAAACTACCAAGATCCACTCCAAATCAAACAAGCTCAAAGCACCTCCATCTAAAATGTTCAGCAACTCCTCCAACTCATCCTCCAACGCATCCTCCAAGGCTACCTCACGCGCAGCCTCCACCCACTCCACCATCTCCACAGCGGCAACCCTCAATGGACCCGACGCATCCAAGAACCACAAGTGGTACTCGCTGTCCAGGTCCTCGAAGACTGGTCCCAGCGATAATGCCGCGAACCTTGAGAAGAAGAGAGTGCACAACGAGGCTCTTGCTGGGTACTTCAGCTTGCGCTAAACGTCACGCGTCAAATAAGATGGATGCATGCATTGTACCTTCTTCAGCGCTCGCTTACCATTGGATCTGCTCCAACACCCACGAGATACGGTTCTGATCTTATTCAGAGTCCGCGTTCTCTCCGTTTCTTGTCGGGTTGCGAGCTTGGTCTGCGTCGATGATGTGTGCTTCTGTTTCGAGTTTCTAGGTGCACTTTTTACACCTTTTCTGCTTCAATGATGGAATGATTAGGATACCACTTACTATGCTTTAATACTATGATTTGTGCTTTTTGTCGACGCGTTATGGTTTTGTGCGAGGATTGTTGTTCTGGCTGCTAAGAGAGATGGTTCTTTTGAATTGCGAGTGTTTTTTCTAAGGAAAAATGTGACTTTCATTGAATTAAACATATATCTCAATACCTGACAGCATCTAGTATATGTGCAGTACATAAATGTGTGGTAAGAAGTTAGAACTATAAAAGCGGATCTAAAGTCATGTGGGCCACTAGTCCCAATCAGGAAGTTGTAGTTTGGCATTGTTCCCTTATACACAGTATATCAGTAAAAGTGCATTCCAAATATGAAGCCTCGCCCGTATAGCCTAACGGTGAGAGTGCCTGTTGCTTGAAGTGGTTTGGGTCTACCTATAATTTACAACGGGTGATGGGTTCTTGCTGTTGGGTGGGTTGGATCCCTCCGATTGGAAATCTGTCAACTGAGGACAGGGCATAAGCCTAGAGATATGAGCACTCCTGCTTCAGCGGGGGTTCTGCGTACTGCCCTAATTGTTAGGGCGGTTCCACCAGGGGCCCTCTTTTTCCCATGTTTCTTTATACTGTTTGAGGTTTGATGATGCTTCTGTTTGTTATATCCTTTCTCTGGCTCGATGTCACATCCCATCCACGTTACTATTTACTTTTGTTCCTTTGTCCTATTTCGAGGTTGCTCATTCTCTTTGTTGTCACATCCCTCCTTATGCTCGATGTCACATCTTTGCTATATTACTGCTCACTTTTGACGCGCCTTATGGAGAAGACATAATACGAGTGTCTGGCAGTCCGCGTCGTGAGATAATAGTCATTATAGAACGTAAACAACAAACGTAATAATGTTGGATGGTAACATCACTCCCCATATTCACTTCACATTGGCTATTATATCACAGAAATCGAAGTAATATGAACAGGAGACTCTGAGACAAACGGCCATCGAGTGAACCGCATCACAATTTCTAATCCATTCTCTTGTAAATCAGCAGATATCTTTCGAATACGACAGGTTTCTTCCACATTGATATCATCCACGCTGATTCCAATATTCCCTTCCTCAATCTCAATCATTCGCTGGGCACAAAGACCAGAGTATCGATCCTGCCAAGCACCATGGTAGAAAGGAGAATGAAGCATCAGACCAACCGCCTTTCGACGTATCAAAGCATGACGACAGCGAGAAGCAACGAGGAACATCGGCGGCGTGATGCCGAGATCGAAGCTGAACAATATATTGGAATTCTGCGACTGTGTCTTCCATATTTCGGTGACACTCTCGGCGAGGTCGACAATAGTCTGAAAACGATCGGTGAATTTATCAAAAACGCTCTCAGACTCGGCACCATATGTTTCAATAATAACGGTGGAGACATGATAATAGAGCTCTAATAGTTTGTGTGTGCACTCCTTAATCATCGGAGGTTCCGCTGTAAAAGCGGAATGATCCAGGGCTGCTTTCCACTGCCGCAGGACAGTGATAGGCGTTCTTTGCGGTGACTGGCAGTCTGCAGACCGGTGACGCTCCAAGAAGGAAAAGACATGATTCATTGCACGGTCGTAGTCCTTCCGGGCATCATCAAGAGATGAGTAAGTGGATGGAATCGTTGGAGGTGGTAAACAAAGCGGAACCCCAAGATCCCTGAGTGCGTGTCTGGAGTCCATGCATAAAGAAAATTGCACCCGTAGCCGTTGCAAAACAGGCGTTATTTGATTATTGATGAGATCTCGCGTTGGTCGACAATATTCCCGGAGGTTGCTATATACATTAGTACGGTATCTCCACCAATATATCAGCTTCAGGCCAGCAGTCAAGTGTAGCAGACAGGCAGCATCGCCGCTTCGAAACTGCTCGAAACAGATAAATAGGAGACACAGGGTCATGGTGACATCCGGTCTTGAAGACATGTCCGGAGCTTCAGATTGCACAGCTTTGATGGCTGCAGTATAATGTTTCAGGGCCAGCATTTTTGCCGTGATCTGAGCATGTCTTTCTGATCGGCGAATAGACACACAAGCATCTACCGGTTCCAGGCTCTCATGTAATGAAGCCAGCGCTGTGAGGGCATGCTTGATCGGCATTTCGCTGTGTCCAAGTTGCAGAAGAGTTGACAGCCATGCGTCTACATCACGGTAGCCAAAGATCTGGCGGGAAGTGCGGCTCCGGAAGAAGAGGAAAGCTCGACGTTCCTCGTCTTTCAGAGAATCTGGAGATAGGCTGTGCGGCAGAGGGGTTGGGTAGCCCTCGCAGATCCTTTTTGACGCGACACAGCGTAGACAGGAGGGCTTATGCTCATCGCATTTTATACGTCTACATTGCGAGATTGTTAGTTGTGGGTAACTTGACGTTTCCCGCTGGAACAAACATACCGAGACCTAATACAATGATTAGTGGTAGGCTTCAAAAATTAGTGTAGGGATATTTACTTGCAGGTGAGGCAGCCACTTCGCGTCTTGCGTGTTGATAGTGCACTTGAGCTAGCCTTCATGTTGATAAATACCAAGCTACAGGCGGGACTGAGATATTCAGTCTTGAAGGATGATCATACCTATGCGGCAAACGGGCGACCAACCTAAGGCGGCCAGCGGTGGCAAATGCTGGTCTCAAATATAAATACGGGCAAGTTAAATACTACCGTTCAAAATCATCTCTCACATCTTTGACTCATAATTGACGCTCTTCTAATTATTACTATTTTGCTTTGGTATTTGCCATGCTCGACACGCCAATTGGTTCCGACGCGAAACGAAACTTACTCTATATCCGAACGCTCCCTCGTATCCTGCACATCACGCGAAACAGAAACGTTTCTATATTTGACTCATGAATCCCCTACGGCGCTAACCTCAGGATTAGGATGGACCGCTAGATATAAGGGAAATGTTCGGGTCGTCCCTAAAGAGAGAGGAAGGCCGCGGACCTTCCGTCAGCCGGTGATCTTGAGGTGGTCGGAAGTAATTTTCGGCTGGTGAGGAGGGTAGAAGGAAGTCGGGGCGGACAGAAGAATAAGGAGGAGCGTGTTGAAGATAGGGTACTCACCTATAGTATGTAAGATTCCCGAGCCTATTACGCTGAATATCAGGATTGGCAACTAGATGTGTTAAAGTAAAGGAAATGCTCGGGTCGTCCCTAAAGAGAGAGGAAAGCCGCGGACCTTCCGTCAGCCGGTGATCTTGAGGTGGTCGGAAGTAATTTTCGGCTGGTGAGGAGGATAGAAGGAAGTCGGGGCGGACAGAAGAATAAGGTGGAGCGGGTTAAAGATAGAGTTCTCACCTATAGTATGTAGAATCCTATAGGGTTAACTATGTAGATGCGTCGCAGAGACGTAAGATGTATAGACGGTGGTAAGGAGGGTGTGGCCATAAAGCCAGGAATGATGAGGGAAGACGCAAATCCTTGAGGGATTAAAGGAAGAAGAATAGAGAAAGTTTACGAGGAAAGAAAAGAATCTGGAAGAGAAGAGGGTCGCAGGGGTTGACAAGGAAAGAAAAGAATCTGGGGAGAAGAGAGTCGCTGGGGGTATTTATAGTGTGACGCGAGAGCTCGCGCCTTCCTATTTGGGCAAGGGAGACGTTCAATGAATTCCATTGTTTGCTAGATTGGGAATAGTACACTCAATGGCAACAATGGCGCAGGTCTAAACTTTATGTAATACTTGAGAGTGTTTGTATTGTCTTCCTCAATAGGGACATGTTATCTTTGTTGACCCTCTTCTAATTCTTACTATTTTGCTTTGGTATTTGCCATGCTCAACACGCCAGTTGGTTCCGACGCGAAACGAAACTTACTCTATATCCGAACGCTCCCTCGTATCCTGCACATCACGCGGAACAGAAACGTTTCTTGTAGATAACCAGGGCTTGATAAACGTTATATCCTTTATAAACAATGGCTCGATTCTCCGAAACTCGGGGCAGATCTGGAACTTGCGTTGATCGAATACGGAGAGATCAGATCTTGATCTTCCATCTCCAGCGCCAGTTCAGCACCGCCCAACGTGATAGAGCTACGCTGATCAGCGCAACAAGCAAAACAGCGGAGTAGAATCCAATGAGAACCCGGGGAGTTGTTGATTGAAGCAGTTTGCCACCGACAGGCACCGTGAGGAGGACACCAAACGCGGCGACACTGTAAACTGTTCCATAGAATCGACCATACTCTTCGGTTTTGCACATTTGTCCTGCCTGAGAATTATCAGCCTTGTTCATGCAATACCGGGTCATTGTGAAGCGCAGGACTGTATTAGGAAAGTATGGGGTTGAGGCTCCGGAATGGGGTGGGAAGGGGGGAGATGGAAGAGCTTACACAAACAGGGGCCAAAGATAACCATCCGCCAGAGCCGAAGCCAAATATTGCGACTACGGCATAGAGCGTGGCCTCATCATTGGAACCATATGGGAGCCAAACACCTGCCATAATGATCAAGGTGAGACATACCATAGATAGCAATATGTTGAATCTCCCGACCTGATCGGCAGCGAAACCGGGCAGGACTCTGCCGAACAGACTCATTGCATTCAGCAGTGTTAGGGTGTAGAACTGGTGATCCTCCGAGAACCCAGCATAGCGCACATAAGTAGGGAGCAGGGCCGCACAACCAAAAATAATAAACTCAAATGAGAAGACAGCGACGGCAAGAAAGCAAAGGCGGGGTGAAGCCAACGCTCGAATATCGACCGTTACCCTGCTTTTGCTACTCGTTGGAAGTCTTCCCTTTACCAAGAACACACCCAGAATGTAGCATCCCAGAGCCATGAAAGCAATGATGCGCATGGCCCACAGCCAGTCATATTTCTGGAAGAGTGTTCGAAGAAGTAAGGGGATGATCGCTCCACCGGTCGATGAACCTGCCATGCAAATTCCAGATGCCAAGGCACGGCGCCGATAAAACCAGTGGCTAAGAACCGAAATCGAGACTGTGGTAATGACCGCAGACGAGACACCCCCGAGAACCCCTAGACAAAGCATGAAGTGCCAATACCGTGTGCATTGTGCCAAGAGCATATAGCACGCAAAATTGGCAAGGCTCCCGCAAAGCAGGAGAACTCTCGGTCCATAAGTATCGAAGAGAGGCCCGACTTGAACTCCTAGGAATAAAGTCAGGAACACAAGTACCGCTGTGATCCACCCGACATCACTGATACTGTAGTCGGCAAGCTGGTGGGTACTAATATAGTCCTGCACGGATCCGACTGCATCATGTTAGTTATGATCAGAGCACACTTTAACAGGGGTAGTTCCATACTGGCGGTTTGAAAGCCAAATGAAGGAAACATCATCAAGAACGAGCCAAGCAAGCAGGACCAGGCGGCCCAGCTGTTCTCTGGAAAGGCATTCTTGTCATCACCTTCACCGGACTCGGCAACTTGGACAGGTCCGCTACCTATGTCGGTGATAGTCTGATGGCTGAGCACACGAGGCTCGGGGACGGCAGATCGGCGCATGATGGATTCAGATTCCTGTAACATGCCAGGGACATCAGTAAGGGTCGGTCAAAATTCTCTGGAATCAATTGGCACCAATGAGATGTACCTGATCTTTGGCTTCTGTACCTTGCGGGGAGAAACGTGCGTCGTATGACCAAGGCTGTCGATGCGTGCTGGATTGCTTCTTAGGTGTTGCTTAAGATCTCGCAAATTTGTTCGAGTTCATACTCGACAGAATGGTTTGACATTGCAAAAACTTCGTAGGCGACAGAGATTGAGGCTAGTTCCCAGGTTACTATTCAATGAGTCACGTAAAGACGTAACATCATAAGGTGGATCGTGGTGTATGAAAATCGACGATACAGTGATCTGTAGACTGACCATGAGCCCGATGATTGGTTGCGCGGGCTTGAGTGCGAGCGGGCCAATGAGAAGCTGCTTGACTCCACTTTTGACCCACTTAATCCGCCGTAAGATCCGTGGATTTTCATAACTTTAATCGGCGGCTATGAACGGTCACCGATTCATTGCCCTAAATACTGAGTGAAGGGTGAGCCGATCACTGATCAGAGGTATTATCCATTATGTGCAAATAGATGACTAAATCCTGGTAACAAAAAAGGCAGGGGAGGGCAAATCGGTGTCCAAGGTAGCCATATTCAACAGCCGATTTACCGTCAAATAGCGTTGTATCTATCATAAGAGAAAAAGCACCCAGCACGCCATGACGAACGCTCAAAAAGAAACAACCTGATGCATAAATTACAACCCAGCCATCAGCTCTCCCATAGATATCGGTTTCCGGACCGCATTCGAAAAGCCTTCGTGGAAAGTAACCCAGACCTTCCGTCCAGCCTTGGACGACTCGTCAGCCCACGCCTCCGCACTATCCGGGTCCTTAGGCTGTGGCGTAGGCTCATCAATCACTCGACCAAAGAAGTCACGCTTGACAGCCGCATCCCTGAGTGCTTTCGCTGCGACACCATCATCGGACTTCCTAGGACCCTTAGCGCCGAGTTTAGATGCGCTCATGGCATCAGACTGCTTGCGAGTCGTTGCCTTGCGATACTCCTGGTCCAGCACCTGGCGGACGGCATATCGTACCGGCGCCGTACCGCCCGAGGTCTCGATGGTGCTGCCTTTGATTTTCGAGAAGACAACGAGTGAGTCGATGGGTCTGTTGAGAAAGGTATTAGCTACGAATGTTGGATGGAATCTTTGGAATACTTACGGTTCCATTCTATACGCCCATCCACCGTGGCTTCCTTCGTGTTCTACGCGCACTTTTTCAAATGCCACACTCATCCCAGTCATGACATGCACTGCAGATTGAACGAGCGCACGTTCGGACTCTTTGCGAACGGTGGCTGTGCTTCTCTGCTCTCCATTTCCGCGAACAATAACCGGTTTCACATCTGGGGATAGCATGCGGATCAAGTAGGGGACTAAATCCGTGATCACGCTTTCAGTAGACCGGAACATGCGAGCCATAGGCGCCGAGAAGGAGGCTTGGAACGCAGTCATGGCCGCACGGTTCTGCTTCAACGCCTCAAAGGCGGCGAAGTCGGCTTTGGGCCCTGAAAAGGGGTGTACCTCTTCGGCGTCCTCGTCATCATCATTTTTGTCATCTTCGGTCGTCCTGCCAGTGGCTGTAGCAAATAGATGATGGAATGCGACAACCGACTGGCTGAGGTATGGGATCAGCTCCCATTCCTGGGAAGAGTAAACTTTCGAGCTGATTGAGTCATGGAAATGAAGCCAGTCGTGAGCGGCATTAGGTTTCGAGAAGTAATTGTCATCCTGGTATTGCTGAATGGGATATGAAGCGAAGCAGTCCGATACACAGCGATCATGGTCACCGCTGGCATCGACCATTTCACGCAGTCGGTTAATTGCGTGTCGCTTGCGCAAGTCCGCCACTCCGACAGGTACGCGGGAATCCGCGGTATCGAAGCGATCTTGGAAACTCATGCCGACAGGTGCATCTGAGAAGCCGGCTCCCTCTGTGAAGACACGATTGACGATCTCACGAACGCCGCCACGACTTAACTCTTTGAAGAATGAGCTACCCTCAGCCGATGCATTGAGCACTCGACTCTCCAACCAATTCCTCGTCAGTCTCAGCGAAGAGGGCAGCGACTCGTTTCGAAGCTTCTGTGCCACAAATTCAGCGGCAACGAGCACGCTACGTATGTCACCTTGGGCAGAGCCTTGGGTTTTGGCGGTGCGCTGCTTTTTGCTTACCATACCCCAGGCCGCTTCACAGAGCCTTCGAGCGCCATCGCCATCGCAGGGGATGCCTTCACGGTCGAAAATGACCTTAACTCGTTGAACAACGTTTTCTAGTGGTGCCTGACGGACAGTGATCATCTCTGCAATAGACGAAGCCCTGAGTGGCCGCAAACTGCTGTGATAAAGGTCATTGCAAACCAGGATCAACGGTCGCATGAATCGGAAATTGTCACCCTTCCGCTTCTTGCCATTATTGCCTTCTGAAGACCATTTCGCATTCCGTTGATCGAGCAGAACAAGGTCGATGAGGGCCTTCATGAAACCGCCCTCGCCACCGCTGCCAGAACCACCAGTGACACCGTCGACTTCGTCCACGACGACACAGACGGGTTTACCGGCGCGACGGACCTTTTTATCACCAATTTGCACGTTCATACCCTTGACATTCTCTGTTCCCAGCGCATCACGAATCCGGCCTTTGACCACATCTTTGCTGCGGTCATCACTTGCATTGATCTCAAGCACTTCGAAGCCAGCCTGTCGGGCGCACACATGCGCAAGAGTCGTCTTTCCGAGTCCAGGAGGACCACTGAGCAAAAGCACCTTTCGATGGACATACTCTTCTTCATCGTCCCGGACAGCTTTCTTCGCGCGAGACTTAGCTAACCCGGGGAACACGATTGACTCCCAACCCTTGAGCCAGCGGAGTACTGATCGATGGGTGCGCTCATCCCCGATGAGGTCGGTGAATTTGCGAGCACGGTATTTTTCTGTCCACATCGCAGAGTCTTTCTTCTGCTGCTTCGGGCTCACATAAGTCGTTTCGATAGTACGCTGAACTCGGGGTTGAGGGACTGCCTTCGAGGAATTCGTGTCCTTGGCCACCTCGTCCAGCAATTGATGGATATCAATGCCGTAGTAACTCTTCCTCGCTTTCCCAGGCTCCGCTTCAGACCGACTGGCAATCATTTGTTCATATGAAACGGGGGCCTGCGCTTTCTTTTGCGGTACACTATGGGTCTTGCCAGCACAAGTCTTGATCTGGAATCTTTTGGGGGCTGCTGGAGCGGGCCGAGGTGCCAACACTGAGAGCGTCCTGGAAGAGCTAGGTGTGGCATTGATAGCTTCGCTCGGTTTCGTAACTGCCGGTGTTGGTGCCAGTATATTGGGGAGTTCCGCCGAAGGCTCCTGGAAGAAGTGCTGCGGCAGGTCATATTGATTATTCATTTGCTCGTCCCTGAGGGCAGCAAGGTCGTCTTCTTCGTCGTCATCATCATCGTCAACAAAGCCACCAACCATGCGCGGGCGCTTCGGCTCTGTTGGCTGCGAGCCTGCCTCTCCATCTGTGCCTTTCCTCTTCTGCGAATCGTTGGTCGCATTGCCAGACGTGGGCGCGAGTGCGCCCGGAGGCGCTATGAATGGCATCCTTGTAGCGGGCGGAGAGGACGGAATAAATGAGAGCTTTCGAGTTGGAGCGCGAGAAACTGGTCGTGGGGTCGTAACGGTCTTGGTTGGCGTATCTATTAAATGGCAGTTAGTGCCTTGATACTAGTCAATGTGGACTAGAAATTGCAGACCCTGTCTTATGTCGTCTTCACTGCGAAACACATCAGATAGATCCCACGCTCGATGCTGAATTACAACTCGGTTGCGGGTTTGTTCGTTGCGGTGCAAGTGGATTGCTTCGATATCGTCGGAAAATGATTCGGATGGTGGGTTTAAAGTGTTATCTGGGCCTTCGGAGTGGAGGTGAAGCGCAGGATCAAACGAGGATAAGAATGATGGCGACGAGGGCAGCATTCAAGCGTTCGGACATCTCATGTCATTGAATGGTCTCCGATGCAATTCCACTCTGATAGACGCGACGCGTGCTGGCAGAACGCGCTAGTCCCGTTTCGGCAGCAAAGTCCTTTTACACCTGGGCAGCCTTAAGAGGTTTGCCTACATTTGTACTCGAGTACTTTCATCTAATTAGATCCTCTAAATAAATACCAGGAATTGCGTACTTAAGGATCAACTTTCAACCCGGGAAACAATGCGTTACTTCTACATGTGCACTGGAAGCAAGAATAAACTTGTATTGTAGACCAAACCAATCCGGCTCCAGTCTTCTAGTCAATGGTATACTGTACGGTTCATAACGAACAAAAAATGGCAACAACCTGCTCGATAGGTCGTGATACAAAAGAGAAACGATTCAATCAACCAATTTAGGCGCTCTTGAGCTTCTCAGTCAGCTCGGGCACCTTGTCAAACAGATCACCGACAAGGCCAACATCAGCAATCTGGAAGATGGGAGCCTCAGGATCCTTGTTGATAGCAGCAATGACCTTGCTGTCCTTCATACCAGCCAAGTGCTGGATAGCACCAGAGATACCAGCACAGAGGTAGAGCTGAGGAGCAACATTCTTACCAGTCTGGCCAACCTGCAGACTGTTATCAGCAAAGCCGCTGTCAACAGCAGCACGCGAAGCACCAATGGCAGCGCCGAGGGAATCCGCCAGCGGAAGCATGATGCGGTCGAACTCCTCCTTGGATTTCAGGCCACGGCCTCCGGACACGACACGGGTGGCTGTGCCGAGATCTGGACGCTCAGACTTGGTCAGTTCCTCGGACACCCACTCGGTGGTCGCGGGGACGTTGGGGTCAGTTCCCTCGACGATCTCGGCGGAGCCGCCCTCGGTCTCGACGCCCTGGAAAGCAGTGCCTCGGACTGTGATTACCTTGATGTTGTCGGACGATTGGACGGTCAGGATGGCGTTGCCAGCGTAGATGGGGCGGACGAAAGCTGGATTATGGTCAGTGGCCGCCGGATCACATGTCAAATCCGTCTTTCGGGTTTCCACGTACTGTCTTCGCTCTCAATGGCGGTAATGTCTGAGATTTGCTGCACATCCAAGAGAGCAGCCACACGAGGGAGCAAACTCTTGCCGAAGGCAGAGTGGCCTGCAACGACGTGGGTGAAACCGCCCTTTTTGATGTTCTCGACGAGAAGAGGGGCATAGTTTTCGGGGAGACCCTGCAGTGCAACAGATACAATCGTTAGCCATATTCCCTTGTACTCATTGTCAGTCTGGGAAGTGTAGGGTTATATACCTTCTCGTATGCGTCATTGTCCACGGCCAACACCTTCTCAACACCCTTAATCTTAGCAACCTCGGCAGCGGAGGTGCCTTTGACACCGGAACCAGCAAGGAAGCCCGTTACTGAGCCACCAAGCTTCTGTGCAGCCGCAATTGCGGACAGAGAGGAAGCCTCCAGCTTGCCATTGCGCTGCTCGAGCACGGCGAGAGTCGAAAGCAGGCGGGCGAGCGCCGAGGAAGCGGGCTGGCTCAACTTCCGGGTGGGTTGGAACTGGGAGCGGGCAGCCCGCAGGACAGAGTGTCTAGCAATTGGAATCATGATGACGACTTGATGTGATGATCTGGCGATGTTCTTCCAGGCGGGGGGAGAAGAGCAAGATTGAAGCTCGGCGATTCACGGTGATGTGAGGGTGGCTATCGTCGGGATGCCAAGACCGGCGGGCCCGAGGTCGGGGACCATCACGACAACGCGGCTACTTGCCATGACGATAGATTTATGACGATCGATCTATAAGCAAAGGGGTATCTTGAGTGTAATTATAGGATGTTAGAAGAAGGCGAAGTATTTATCCAGGAAGCTAGGGTCGTCTAAAGCGGATGAAATCTATAGAATGCCCTCTCAATGGCATCCATCTTTGCTGTCTCATAGTGTCTTTTGTATTGTCTTCTATGACTTCCTCGTTCATGTTGTGATTAGTAGAGCAAAATCAACCAGCGCAAAGAAGTCAAATCAATGTATCAAATGGATTCAAAGTGCCTCGAGACTGTTGTCGTGATAGTCCCAAAGCCGTACGCCCGAGGTCGGACTCGGTTAATACCGTGACCACATATAGCCTGATCAGTCTCGACATGACGCATGCGACGACAATGGAAGGATTTGCACTATATTGCTACATGTTTGCCATATTTCCCAGGTTTTGATTATGCCTACTGTGAGTTTCAGTATCATTACTAGCACGATGGAACTGAGGATTGTCGCAACAATAGACACACGTGATATTTTGTACGCCAGAAATACCTTTACATGCAGAAAACATTAAGAGCTAAAACCATCATGAACTGGACTTCTTCTTCTTGCCACCGGCCTTCGACGGGGCAGGCTTGTTTGTGTTACCATCCTCGAAAGCCTGGGCCTTGAGCTTTTGCAGCTTCTCTTTCCGCGCAGCAACTAAGGCGGCCTCCTCCTCATCCTCTGCGGACTTGGTCTTCTTGGTCTTCTTTTCTTCAAGCAGCTTGCCGTCTCCAGCGGACTTGCGCTTCTTGGAGTCCTTAATAGCTTCGGTCTCGGGGGCAGCTTCCAGCACGTTGGCATCCTCCACCCACAACTCATCGGCGAGCCAAATGGGCAGGGCCATGGTGTTGGCACCCTTGATGTGAAGAGCCTTGATGTTTCTCCAGCCCTTGGCGACGAACTTTTCGGTCAGGCCGTTGACAACAGCGGCAATATTCTCGGACAGCTGCTCGGGTGTGAACTTGGATGTGCCGACCCGGACTGCAGCGGTGGTGGATGGTGCGAGGTGCACGGAGGCGCAGTTCAGGGTACGTTCGATCTCCTTGGCGACAATTAGGGGAGAGGCGAAAGAGGCGTTCTTCTCTTCCTTGGAAGAAGGAACGTTGGGCGCCTTGGCGTCCTTCTTGACGCGCTTGCCATCCACCTTCTCGATCTCAGCGATACGGATGGGAATTGGGCGCTTGCTCGACTTGTAGAAGATCTTTCCGAGAGCCTGAACCAGGCGCATAGCAATACGGTCATCGGCCAAAAAGACATCGTGCTCTGAGAACAATTGGCGACGGCTCTCGAAGCTCTGGTAGCGGGTCTTGAGTTTAGAGAAACCAATGACCTTCTCGATGCGGGAGGAAAGGCCCTGGGGGAAGGACGGATCGGCAATGATATCTTTGACGCCACGCTGAGGATCGGCAGTGATCAAGCAGATGCTGAGAGACGGAGCTGTGTTGAGAGAGTGAGGGATGCTGATCTTGCCGGGCTTCAGGCGGTTCTTGTCCACCACATGCTGCTTGGTAGTGAGAACGAGCCAGACGGCCTCGCTCTTGGTCGCACTGTCCTCGCCATCGGAATCATCGTCGCCAATCAGAGTCTTCTTGGTCGCAGTCTTCTCCTGTTCCTGCTGGGTGGTCTTGATGTGCTTCAGCAGCGCGGTGGAAGCTTTGAGGGCCTAATTGAAATCCGATAAGTACTTTGCGAAATTTGGCGCGGGGGATCAATGATACTAACCTGGGGCTTGTCAAGCTGGTAAGGGGAGCCCGAGGTCACCTTCGAGGTAAGTTGAGTAGTAGAGGAGCCCATTTTAGCGATTTGTAGACTCGATGAATATCTCCAATATTTTTTGCAATCATATCGGGACTCAAAAAAATTTCGGAAGGCGGTGGCAGTTCATCCGTGCTTGGCAGTCTGGACCCCAGTTGGTGCCTGAGGCCTTATCGACTCGTCACTCGTTGACCGCTCTGATTTGCAGGACTCTGACGGGAATTCAGCCCTGGAGTTCTGTCTACCTGGAAAACCCGCACGGTTTGTACAAGGCCGTCGGGGGACATGTGGGGAAGTCGTGCCAAGCAAACTATTTTGTTTCTTCCACGCATAAGAGTCAGAAGCGCAGTTTCGACCGGCAAACACATCGAAACCAGTTTAAGCTCTTCACTAAGTCGACTTGTACGGACGTCAGTGGCATGACGACGGCCCAGAAGCACCTGGCTCAGGAATCAGGTATCATAAGTCCTGAGCGATTTAGATCTAATGAAGTACTTCGTTTTGCCTGATCAAAAATCCCGAATCGACAGTACTATCTCAACCTGAAGGAATACACGTAATGTCTGCAATTTCAAGGTCTGCGTCTGGGCAGATACTTGTTAAGAAGGCGATGTCTGGTGAACTCAAGAGATAGGCAGTTCCAATATGTCCATCTAAGACAAGAAGGAAAAGATAATCAATCAAACCGAAGAGCGTGGCATCGCCGTGGAACAATACAGCGATCATCGCGATATCACTTTTGGTTCGAGCTCATCAGTCACTCCAAATTGTTGCTTAGGTAAGGGTAAATCATTGTAGGTAGTTATAGTCCCAATCTCTGAGGTGAAACCGAGGCTCTCTGCCCGCTCACAATGGCAGGTCATTATTTCCTCGTCGTCTCCATGAGGACGAACGATCAAATTCGCCCTGATATAGCAGCATAAGTGCCCCCGTAATGTCTCAGCAGTATCCTTGAGGATGGTGGCTTAGCATGTTCCGAGTGACTGCAGCCTTTCTAAATTCGTGATAGGACAGCCTGCAATTAGAATAAAACGAATGGTTACCTCGGTCTTAGGCCGTTTTGCATTGTCTATGTATAGTTCGCTATGACTAACCACGCGTGCCCCGTTAGAAATTCTCATGAGAAATGATCGCTGCTTTATAACATGCCAAGCAGCTCAGGTAGCTACCTATAAATAACTATCCTTGGGGCGGTTGGAGAGTCTTCCATGGAGACCATACGATGCACTCTGTATGTTGAACGCCTCATATTGTTTATACAACAGATATTTATGCTATTCATTTGGTGGTGCCGAGACGGCCTGGACAGTGGCATTGAACATTGGCACACCTCGCAACATCTTAGTATACGAAAATCATGTATACAAATTGTATGCGCTAAGCATTGAGCATTGAGCAGATAGTGTACAGGGTATAGCTACAGCAAGATCAGGCATAAACCTTTGTTTTCACATGCACACGGAAGGTGATAGCCGAAAAGCCGAATTGTAGATGATCTTCGGCACTAATATTCAACGAAATGCTTGAATTTTGACAAAATGGGGCATCCCCTAAATATGAAGTACACATGTGGTACACACAACATGCAACTACTAGTTATTAGCTAGCCCAGTAAGCTACACACGCATCCCATGTCTATAATAAACAATACCAAGGTGTATTGTCTCTGCTTGAACGGACATCAGAGAACGCTTAGACCGACAAGCCCTACAATCGTGTCAATTATACCCTGGCGTCATTTTTCTACGCTGTGATGCTGCAACAGGCACTTCGGAGGCTGCGGAACTGTACAAATAAGAATGCGCATGAAGAGTGTTCGAAAGTCATTTACTCTTCGAAGGAGGAGATAAACGTGGGCGCAATTTCCGGAGCTTTGATTTTCTCACGCAAATATTGGTACAATGATGGTACTGCCCAATAATTCCACGTTGTAGTACCACAATCCAGAGGACAGCTAGAGCACGTTATGACGCGGACAAGCCCGTGTGGAAATAAGATTGCTGTGGATCGACGAGTCCGTCGGCTTCTAGCTCGCCTATCAGTATTGTTCCACGGGCTTGTGGACTATCGAAAAGTGGATGCCGGAGCGAATCTGCCACAGGAACTTTCGGCTGGATGTACGCCCATGTATGTTCTCCATAAAGAGGACATCAGGAGTACAACATACGGGATCGTGGAGCCCTGCGTGAATTAAAATTCACAGCGCGGAGTCGTCATCCCTTCGGGGTCTACTCCGTACCACGTACATCGTAATAATGGCTTAAACCTAGCTGGTACAAGTAGGATCCATATTGTAGTAGAGACCTCCTGGCTTCCTCGATGTAGGGGCATCTGTTTAGGTAGTTAGCATACGGATCACTCATGTTGTAGGCCGATAATTAATCTTATTTCCGACGCCATGAGCAGGTTCAGAATATCGGATATTAAATTTGGTGATAGGCTAGAATTCGGACTACGGTTTGAGTGGAATACGAACCGGACCAAGACCCGTGCGCTGGCACCAGAGGAAATCCCCTGCTTGGTCCTCACACCGCATCGTAAAAGATATATGCTGTATGATATTTGTACATAGAAGGGGCTGGTTGGGTGCTTTCGAAGATGGGTCAAGGAGACTGTCAGGGGGTCGAACGCTTTACTACAACATATGTATGCGTGTCCATCACGCATAGTCTGTACATGTAGTTCATACCCCTGGGGCGCATGTCACAGCCTACTCCGTTGAGAACTACTTGGAAATTTTTCCTCATCTCTGTCACAAAATTGTGGGTGTATTTCCAAAGTAGCTTCAATAGCGTGGTTGATAGATTCTAGACAAGGATTGAAATAAAGCAGGACCTAAAGAAAACCCAGTGGTCCAGTGCTTTTGGTACCCATGGATACGCAAGGAATTTCGGCAGGGCCAAGTGAATTTTGATTGGTGTACCTGAATTACGGGGCACAAAGGAGTGCAGTGGTCTACCTTTGATTGGTTACCCCTGGCAGTTTTAATCTCGTTTTACCGCCAAGCCGCAGGAACCCAAGGTAAACAAGGAACAAAATGGATCACAACGTTGTAGAATCGAGTTGAGATGGGAATTCACAAAGAGAGAGAGAACGGTAATGGCAAATAAGAGGAAAGTAAACAATATCGTGGATCCTCTATGCCAAGGGAACCGAGTAGCATCCAGACTCTCTCTTTTGGGCCCACTAGGCAGTGTGAGACAAGTTATATCTTGAAGTTCAACTCCTGCCCCTTTTCCCGTGACTATCACGCTAAACGCAATCTGGACATGGACCGAATCGCCCCCCCCCTCCTTTTTGTTACCTCTCCTGAATTCCTCTTCCCCAGTTCTTTCCCAATCGCAGTCGCTTTTCCGAAGTTTTCCCACACCAGAGAGGTTCAATCTCTCCACATTCCTTTGAAAACTGCTGTCATTACTCGATTGACTGTTGACGAAAAACACGCGACTATCTCGTTTCAACTGATGTATGTGCTATCCTCGTCGGTCTGTCATGTCTCGTGAACTGGGACGCGATCTGGTGTTCTGTGGTTGATCAACATATCGCTGGTGGTCCCTGTCGGCATGATTGTGAGCCACTATAAATGCGATGTTGACATGATCCGATAAACACGATCGCGTACGAGCTGATCATTTGGGATATGATGAATTGATAAGACAAGTCAAAGATCCGTGGAAGAGGTAACTAACATGTTGTGATAAGCAGTTCTGCGCTTTCGCCAAAACAATGAAGTTCCAAAACACCGTTGCCGTGCTAGCGACGGCTGGCCTCGCGGCCGCCCACGGCCATGGTCACGCGCACAACCACAAGCGCGCCACCGAGACCGAGACCGTTTCGGTCCCCGGCCCCGTTGTCTACGATTTCGTTGTGATGGACCCTTCCAAGTCTGGCGCCCCTCAGTCTATCAGCATTGATGATGCCTGCAAGGGTCTCGCCAACCACGAGCTCGAGTGGCTCGACAGTGCCGTTGCAGCTGCCTGCCCCTCCAGCAGCTCTAGCACTTCCACTTCCACTCCCGCCCCGACCACATCTACCGTCGCTCCTGCCATCCTCCAGGAGGTTTCCGCTGTGATCACCCCTGCCACCTCGACCAGCACCGCGCAGCCCACGTCCACCACCACCACGGCTGCTGCTACCAGCAGCTCCAGTGCCAAGGGCCTCACTGCCGAATTCCCCGATGGAGAGATCGACTGCAACGAATTCCCCTCAGACTACGGCGCTGTGCCCCTTGACTACCTCGGCCTCGGTGGTTACTCCGGTATCCAGTACGTCACTATTTTCGACGACTTGGTGAGCGACATTGTGACCGCCGTTACTGGCGACGAGTGCCATAGCGGTGCTATGTGCTCTTACGCTTGCCCCCCCGGCTACCAAAAGTCACAGTGGCCTACCACCCAGGGTGCCACCGGCCAGTCCGTTGGTGGTCTCCAGTGCAAGCTCGGCAAACTCTACCTCACCAACAAGAACCACAAGCAGCTTTGCATTCCCGGTGTTGGTGGCGTTCACGTCAAGAACAAGATGTCCGAGCACGTTGCTGTTTGCCGCACTGACTACCCCGGCACTGAGTCTGAGACCGTCCCTCTCGCCGCCGCTCCTGGTGTCACCCACGACCTGACCTGCCCCGATGGTGACAGCTACTTCTTCTGGGAGGGCAAGGCTACCTCCGCTCAGTACTACGTGAACCCCAAGGGTGTTTCCACCGAGAAGGGTTGCCAGTGGGGTGATGGCAGCGAGCCCATCGGAAACTGGGCTCCCATCAACCTTGGTGTTGGTTACACCAAGAACGGAAAGTTCCTGTCCATCTTCCCCAACGCCCCTACCACCGACGAACCTCTTGACTTTAACATCAAGCTCGAGGGTGATGGCCTCAGCGATGAGTGCCGTTACGAGAATGGCAAGTTCTACGATTCCAAGGGTCCCATCCAGGGCAACAGTGGCTGCACAGTACGTTCTATCTCAAATTCCTTGGTCCAGATTTTCTCATGCTAATCTTGTCTCCCTAGGTCGGTGTCACCTCCGGCAAAGCCTACTACGTCTTCTACGAATAAGTGTCGCAACGGCTTTTTGGTCGACGGTAGTCGCTACCTGGCCACGCAAGCTTCAATTGGTGTGTCCCATTGGAACTTCACTAGGGCAAGCAGAGCCGCCCTTCTCGTCTCACTTCCCTTTGTGCACCTGTCTATATGCATGGTTTCTTATTTGAAGGATCAGTATTCATTTCTATGTATCTTACATTCTATGTTGTTTTACGTGACTTGGTTCGAAATCCAAATCCATGTTGCATCTTATTAGTTTTATTTCTTGTGACCATATTTTACCCTCTGGTCAGACAACTTCATGGGAGCGATTTCTTGTTTTATCTGATGGTTAGATTTACATTTTTTTATCTTCAAGTACCAAACAGTTCTTGATTTTGAATCTATCCCTCGTTCCCTTTCCCTTTGTTGTTGTTTAGATGAACGGTGCTTGGCTCTCCCGTCCAACATTTCTCTTTGGGATCTTCGCGACTACACCCATGCTGTGCTTGTGACTTCAAGTTGATGCTCGAATGAATGAGGCGGTCCAATGAGATGGAATCATGGCACACAGCTGGTCCTGTAACGGTCGTCAGTCGGCTGGCCATTCTTGGCTTGACATCCGACATATGCGGGGGTGATCTAGTTCGACGGATATTTACTGCCTGTTTTCTAGCCACTTATCTTCTCTACCACCCGATGATATCCTGAATTCACGTTTTCTTCTTCAATGTTCTGCTATCGACTACATGCCGGAGCTAGCCTGCCAGTTGAAGAGTATTCCATCTGCATGTTCCATAGTATGTAACTTTAACTACACTTGCCCACAGCGCGAGGGATCAGTCAATTATTCTTAGGAGCCGCAAATACTTCAAGCTACTAGTGGATGTGATACATCGCCTACATGATCGAATGCAATATGCACGCCCCCACCTGACAGCTATAGCATACATGATTGCGTCATTGTTCTCTTGTGTAGTATGTATCAACCAAGCAGTTGAATTATTATAATCGTTTTAGTTGCAGCTTGATTGAGTAAAGGTTACCTTGAAAGAGAAGACGGGTTGTCCGATATCACGTGTTAATATATATATAGACAACGTATATGGCGCAGAGCCCTAACGATTGTAGCAACTACAGCTGGGAATGGTGCAAAACTGTCGACAACAACCTCATCTCTCCTACCTAAACAGTCGGTCCATGACGATTCTCTCAGTAACAGTGTAACCAATTGCATGTTTATTCTGGATGGCATAACCATCGAGGCATGTTACAACCTTGGAACATGGTTGTTTCATAGACCGTGCCATGTGTTGTTTGCGCCCGACGGTTTTAGACACCCTGTCCTGGTATACGACAGGGAATTCGTGAGTAGTTGGTGATTTGTTGCATCCTACACTCCTATCTTTACAGTGAAGCAGTCCAAGAGGCTCGCTGTGCATCAACCCTCAGTCAGCTGCCCTTGGCGATGCGCAATGGGCTGTGGCAACGAAGCATCGAGCAAGTATATTCGGGATAGTATAGTATAGTAGTACAAGACTCTCGGAAATTACTTGATACCATTCAGACTCGGCGTTCTTATCGGTATGGTCAAATATAAGTTCTGCCCTGCACCGATGTACATAACGGTCCATTAGACCACATGTGTTGATCTAGACCCACTCATACATTACGCAAGGGATTAATTTCAGAGAGGCATAAATCTACAGCTGACATGCAATCATTCCGATAGGTATATTATTTTTCAAGAAGATTCCTCACCGTCATTGTTGAGAGCTAACAGGAGACCGGTGAACCCGAACTACCAAAACCCGTGTAAAGAAACAACAGTACCCGAGGCCCCACCAGCGCTTGTCAACAAATACCGAGTGCAAAATGTAGGGTGGTTGGTTAATTCTCAATAATACTGTCCATATTGACCAGGCTGGAATGTAAGCCACATGTTTTCACTACGTAGGGAGGAATGTCCGTTGAATTGATTCGATTGTCAACGTTCAATGGGTCAAAGTGATATCATCCCACATGGTGGCTGGAAGACGCGACGAGGTAGGCAAATGGCCGGTGATCAAATTGGTGACAATAAGTGGGGGTTTAAGGGGCTTGTAGTTTTCTGCTGGGAACTGTATAGTTGCCATAGTACTGGCTACCTAGTTAGAGACAGTGTATAACTAGCTAGTTGGTATGAGCTTAGTAGAGTATGCCGGGATTTTTTTATGATTGAGTTCTTATACGTGACTAAACTGTTAAATTATAAGACACAGGACATATCATGCCCATAATTTTCGAATTATAATAAAATCTACAGGCCAAAGAAGACCAATTTCGCAGTCATGAATACCATTCCTGACGGTGACATACTTAAACCGGGTCTCATACTGTCTCGCGTGGAGTCACGTGTTTTGAGACGCGGACGCGCCGCAAGGTATAGAGAGGGTGACAGCTTGAAATAAGAGGAAACCAACCTCTAATTCGCGCTATTTCACGATTTTGTCTCCTAGTTCACATATTCATATTTCTATAATACCTAAAAGTAGCAATTGAAATCGCGAAAGTGGCGTGAAGTGTGGTTGGCGTCTACAAAACGCGTCTCGGTCTGTAAGCGTGCATTTCCGCGCAGGGTGGACGAGACGCTCCGCCCAGGGCATTCCACCACCACACACCTTTCGTCCTTTTTCTTCAATGCTTCTCCTCCTTTCTTCTTGACCAATTTCTTTCCTCCCACCACACCCTTTTCTCTAGGGGAGGCCTTGACGTCTTCCTCTTCTTCAAAATTCTCTAGGTCCTTCTCTAAATTTGTATAACACGCGGAGACGCGGGTCCTCGACCTCGACTCAGGTTTTCTGCTTCGTGAGTAGGAGTGTTCCGTTCGACCATATCCCACTTTTACTTTTTTTTCACTATGGAGTCCTCTCCATTGAAGAGCCGAGTCGGCTCAATTCTGGGCATGAAACGTCCTGCAGCATTGCTGCCGGCGTTTGAGCCGAGCTCGTCGCCCTCCCTTCCTCGGCCTCAAAAGCGTGTAGCACGCGAACCAGATGTCTCGACATATCCCACCCCGGTCCCGACCTCGTCGACTCATATTATGTCGTCCTCTCCTCCCCCTCCTGGTGTCGCTGCCTCCCGACCCTCCCTGTCACGGTCCTTCTCGGCCGCCCTCGAACGCGCTCCCTTGTCGACCGTGCCTGCTATAATGTTGCCGGAAAGTGGAGAGTCCATTCTGATGGGTAGATCCAGTGTCTCGTGTCATCACCAGCTCGCTGCTAGTCGTATGATCTCTCGTGTTCATGTGAAGGCTACATATAAGCCGGCGCCCAATCCGTTCGATCGGGATAGGGTAGAGATCGTGTGTATGGGATGGAATGGGATCAAGATACACTGCCAAGGGAGGAAATATGACTTGGCCAAGGGCAAGACCTTTACCTCGGACATTAAGGATGCGGATATCATGATTGATGTTCACGAGGCTCGTGTTCTGGTTCAATGGCCTCGCAGCGAACGACGGGACTGCCCTTCGACCGACTCGGAACAGACCAGTGACGAAGCAACCCCAACCCAGCGGCGTCATTCTCGACGAGAGCTGCAGGAAAGTCCGCTCTTGGACCGCCAGCGCCTGGCATCGCCTGTCTCGCCCTCGCCTGCTGTTCAGCATACCATTCCCCCCTCCTCGCCAATCTTCACACCTTCTCGTTCTCGTGCCGCAGTAGTGGTATTTGAGGACGAGCCTTCTCCCTTGAAGCGCCACAACACTGTCACAGGAGTGATGTCCCAAAGCGCCCGTCGTGCTACTGCTATCCTTCACACCTCGCGCGAGAGCGAGTCGAGCGACCTCGGTAGGTCTGAAGAGTTCTCTGACAATGATGAAGAGAACGACCCTATTATCCACTCCTTCGGACCATTTGGAGAGAACCTCCTTCCCCGTATGGCCTCTTTCCGAGCGGGTGATTCGCCCATTCGGTCTGCTCGCTCCCCTCGCAGCCTGGTGCCCGCCCAGCCCCTCCAACCCACTCAGTCTCCTCTGCAGCCAGCCACAATCCACGAGGACAAGGAGCCTAAAACCACTGAGCTTAAGCCCCAGTATACCGATGAACGGTCTGAGAGAGTCCGCAACCATGCTGCTAACCAACTTGCTTTTTCTCGATTGTCGTCAACACCCTTCTCGACCATCCTGAACAACCTCCCTCCGGCGTATTGGAAGTCCGGCCATGAGAACCCCACCGGTCTTTCCAAGCATGATATCCGCAATATCCTCGAATCGACCAAGTTTATTGGCCGTGTTGCCCGTGAAGGCAAGGATGCCGCTGGCAAGCCGCTTGAGAGTGAATATTATTATATTCCCGATGAGGATGATGATGTGATGCGGCGGTCAGCTGTAGTAGATGATCTTCGGAAGCCCGGCCTGCGCAACTGTCGCAAGCAACACAAGGTTCGTACTTTTTGTACTTTTGTCGTTTTCGTACATCGATGTATTGGGAACACCAACTAATTTCCTTTTTAGCAATACTTCTGGCGCAAGCCCAAATGAATCATTGACCGCAAAAGTTCCTATGTCTTTCCTTCATTGGATGGACTTTCTCAGTAAATATTTGCAGTGATTCTTGGTTCCCCTAGCTAATAGGGAGACCTGCATAGCGTGGCGTGAGGCATACCCTGATTTTGATCCATTCTCCTCGACTTTCTAGTTTTTCTGTTGGTTTGTGCTTGCTTGTGTTCAATCCTGCTTTGTGGCTATTATATCCTCGTTACAGCATCGACATGTACGATTCTTTGGTCCCCAAAAGCACATGTACATCGTGGTGCGCCTTGAATATCTTGAAGTTGATTGCAGTGCTTGATGTTTTTTTCTTTTTTTTGCTTTGGACCTTTCCAGGTCGTGTTATTTGATTTGCAGTCAGTTACTTTACTGACACCGGCTCTCATGCCTTGCAGGTGTCTCTATGGAGATACCCTACCAGCTTGGCTGGGTGTCTCCAGACATTTCTCAAGTCACGGGCCCTTCGCGGACTTGATGTATCCTACTTCTGCTTTTGCCTCGTTGGTTTTGCTATTTTGTCAGTCTGCTTTCCAATGGTTGAACGCACTCACGACTTGTACGTTAGCTTGTCAATTTCAATATAACAGTTAGAGCAAATCGTTGTCTTCCCATCGTAATGACTGCATGTAGATAGGATGATGTTTCTTGCCAGCTACTAGGGAAGAAACAATCCAATCACACCATATAATATGGTGAGTTCCTATATAAACTCGGAAGTGTTCGATTTGCCTGTAATTGAAGTTATACAGCATTTGCTCGCTGCAGGGTTTGCCATTGGAGTGTTGGGTATCACGTCCATGTTTAAATGTAACCTCGACGACGGTCTGCAATGCGTGTACCAAAGTACTTCTATCGTCATAGTGTCGGATGGAATGGTGATGGTCATCTGTATCCTCAACAGGAAACATGTAGCTATTCTACTCCCCAGAGCTGCCTTCGCCACCCGCACGTCATCTTGACCTCCGCACGATTGCAGATCACCTGGGCAAGTACTGAGCTACGTACTATTTCACGCCCTATGAGAGGTCAAATATCTGAACTGTCATCGCTGCTATCCTTTCGAATTACATCTGGTCTTACTATCGCCACACCACATCTAGACTTTTAGTACCCCGCACCGAAGAGGTATAAAAGCACGAGTGTGCTGGGAACTGAGCACCAAAGACTTGCCAATATTTTTTTTTCTATATCATCTCGAGCTAGCTTAGCTAGCATATCTCTCGCACCGCAACACAAATTCGTCTTCGCTCTACCTAACTATACCACTCAAAATGACATCGAACTGCGACAATGACCACGGCAGATTCCCGGACCAGGAAGAAAACAATGTGACCCTTCCCTTCGCTCAACGCTCCACTGCAACTGATGCCACCGGGTCATCGGGCTTAAATCGAGAGGCCACATCGGAGAAGTCATGGAAGCCCACGCTTGATCGTCAACAGAGCTGGAGTAACGAAGATCGCAAGCACCAGCTACAAGAACGATTGCTTGGATCCGAAAGGGGAAAGGAGTCAGGGTTCACAGAGGCGCATAGTGTGGATTAGTATGGTTCGAAACAGCATTTAGTGTTGGATTGATCGTCCTTTGGTGCAGGGTTGTAACGTGGGACTTTGGGAAGTGGGGAAGTTGATAAGGGGGGGATTGGGGGACACAATGAATCATTGAAAGATTGAACCGAGATGCCTAAAAGAATGTATATCAAAATTCACTGGAGAAATATGAAACGGGATGATAGTGGAGGAAGTATTGACTAGAGTAAGAATAGCGAGCAGAAGTAAGAAAGAGTCAACTATCTCGCACAAGTGGATAAGTTGATAAGCAAATAAAAGTCCGCCATCACCTCCGCTCCGCCCTGGACCTTGGAGACCTTACCTGGACTTCTCCTTCTCCGCCTCCTCTCACTTGTCTTCTTTGGGTACAACTCGACCTTGACTATTTCTTTTTGACTACCAATGTGGCGTTCAAGTCACCTATGCGCTTTCCTCTCGGACATTCAGACAGGACCCCACGATTGAGCTTCTGTGCTTGACAGTCATGGATCGCCAACGGAAAAGTACGGTGTATGAAATCAACTTGGGAGAGTTTAACTGACGTTTGGACTTTTTTATTTACAGGAGAGCTTCGCGACCTCAACGAGCGTGCCTGGGCAGGTGAATCTGGTAAAGATCTAGACTCCCTTTATGACGAAATGCCGTGATAGCCCACCTACGACGTGATACTAATGACTTGATCTCAGATGTATTCACCACTAGCAAATCGCTTGATTCGGCCCTCAAGAAGAACACCGCATTCATAAAACGTCTACGCACCGGCATCAGTGCCTCCGCCCTTTCGACTTTCCTCGCCGATATCCGCACCCTTTCCCTCCACAAGTACCTTTCCGAGATCATCTCCGCCTGCTACGAAGGCCTCTGCAAGCTAAAATCTCCCGGCGAAATTGCAGCCGGAGTGGAAGTCGTCAGCGCGCTGCACCAACGTTTTGGCCCATGGGAGTTTACGCGACAAATCGGCTGGCTGCTCGGCCGCGGATTGAGTACACCGGATAAAGCGCAGCTGAAGGCCCTGAGCCAGGAGATTCGCGAACGCGAGGAGAAAGACCGACTATCTCGGCACCGCGTTCTTCTCCGCGTCGTCACCGAGCTTTGGCTGGTCAATGTTCTGAAGACCCTCGATGACGTCGAGCGGCCCGAGGATCTTGGTGCAAAGGGCAAAGAGGGTGCAGTTGGCATTGGAGGCAAAACAGTCGATACACCACTGAAAGCAAAGGCGCCCTCTGCGGCCGTGAAAGACCAGGACAAGCAGGCTGAACCGTTTCCATTGGAGGTTCTGAAGGAATTGCTCGGTCATGACCGCGACCACACGAACCTGCCCCTTGCAGTCTTGTTTGTGAAGAGCTTCAGCTGGGACATTGTTGGCTCGAAGCTTGCCGAAGAAGGCAGGAAGACTGTTGAGGCTGACGGCGTTACTACGACTGCTGGCGCGGAGGCGCAGACAACAGAGGCCAATGGGCCTCCCAACGCTGAGATTGACTTGCCCTTGACTCCAGAGAAGACTCAGCAGAGATTCAGAAACATCTTGAGTCGATACCTTGAGGATGTCAAAGCGCATGTGATTCGAGACCAGAGAGCTCTGGCACAGCAGAATCGCCGCAATGCCGAAGCATACGTGAAGAGTGGTGAGATCTTCGAGGACCGCCAGGCGAATTTTGAAAAGCAGTCCAAGGTGCTGGAGAAGCTCGTTGCCAACACCCAGGTGCTGTGCGAGGCTCTAGGAACTGAGATGCCTGACCTAGCTGAGAAGGAGCCTACCGATGCTTCTGCCAGTGGTGGCATTGGGCTTGTTAAGACCACCGACTACCTCCGAGGCCAGGGCGAAGGTGCCGGAATCTGGGAGGATGAGGAAGAGAGACGATTTTATGAGAATCTCGTCGATCTGAAGGGTAAGGTGCCCGCTGTTTTGCTTGAGGACGGAAAAAAGAGAAAAAGTGAAGCCGAGGAGTCGGGTAAAAAGAAGCCCGATGGCGAAACCGTCGACACTGCCGAACCTTCGGATGAGAAGGCTGCTGCCGACACAGATGACCAGTCAACTGCCATTGCCAGCAAGACAGTGGGTGCGCAGGTGGACGCTCTCCTTGCCAAGCTTCCGGAATTGCAAACCAAAGATCAGGTTGATCAGTTCGCCCTGGACTTTTGCTGGGTCAACTCTAAGGCCTCGCGAAACAGGCTGGTCAAAGCTGTTTCGGATATCCCCAAGGGTCGCGTTGATCTCTTGCCTCTTTATTCCCGCTTGGTCGCAACGCTGGGTCAGTATCTGCCAGACATCCCCCAAGGACTGACAACCTACCTCGACGAAGAGTTCCGAAGTCTGCAGCGCCGCAAGTCCAAAGAATTCTTGGGCCAAGTACGCATGGGCAATGTGCGATACCTGGCTGAATTGACCAAGTTTGGAGTGGTTCCGGAGCACATCATCTTCCACTGCTTCAAGGTCTCACTTGACGAATTCTCGCGCATGAACATTGAGATCATCGGCCATTTGCTCGAGAATTGCGGTCGCTACCTGCTGCGCAATCCCGAAACATCCCCCCGAATGGCATCTTTCCTCGAGACTTTGAGCCGCAAAAAGACCGTCCAACATCTGGCTCAGCAGGAGCGCATGGTCATTGAAAATGCCATCTACTATGTCGACCCGCCGCCACGCCCAGCGATTCAGCAAAAGGAACGTACGCCCATGGAGCAGTACATCCGCCGACTGATCTATTTGGATATGAACAAGCGGAACTACACAAAGATCTTGAAATCTATCCGCAAACTTCACTGGGAGGAGCCTGAGGTTGTCGAGATTTTGGAAAGTGTGTTCAGCAAACCGGTCAAGGTGAAATATGGCAGCATTCACCTTTTGGCAATCCTTGTCAGTGCTTTGTACCGGTACCACCAGGATTTCGTGATCGGCATCGTGGACAACATCCTAGAGCAGGTCACTCTTGGCCTTGAACAAAATGACTTCAAGTTCAACCAGAAGCGCATTGCGGAAATCAAGTATCTGGGTGAGCTCTACAACTACAAGATGATTGATTCCCCGGTCATCTTTGATACGCTGTATCGCATCATCACCTTCGGCCACGAAGGTGGCACCCCGGCCCCTGGTAAGATTAGCATGCTGGACTTGCCGGATGACTACTTCCGTCTGCGTTTGGCGTGCACCCTTCTCGATACGTGTGGCCACTGCTTTGACCGTGGCTCGGCTAAGAAGAAGCTGGATTTTTTCCTTGCATTCTTCCAGTACTACTTATTTACCAAGGACCCGTTACCCATGGATATCGACTTCCTCGTTCAGGATACTTACCATTCCATTCGCCCGCAGTGGACTATCGCTACCGAGGCCGAAGAAGCGACCCGCATCTTCAGCGAAGCTGTTGCCCAGAACTACAACCAGCCGGATTCGGAGCGACCCATTGAGGCTGAGGCCGACGAAGAGGAGGCGGAAAGCAGCTCCTCTGACGAGGACCTTGAAGAGGACGTGATTCCCGAAATCGATGACGACCAGGAATCCAGCGACGAGGCCGAAGTAGGTCCCCCATCTCGTCTGCATATAGTACGGCCCATTAACGCATTTAACCCGTCGAAGGCGTCTGGACCCAATCCCGAGGGAAATGACGAAAGCGAAAGCGAGTCCGAGGATGAACAGATTGTTGTCACCCGACAAGAAGAGGAGCGAGACCCAGTGACCGAGGCTGAGTTTGATCGAGAATTCGAGAAAATGATGGCCGAGAGCATGGACTCGCGACGGTTCGAACGCAAAACCGTCTTCGACATTCCTCTGCCGATGAAGCGCCCTCGCGAAAATATGCCCAGTGATTCTAGCCCTGAGCCAGTCCCCGCTCAGCCAGTTGCGCCCACGACCATGGCCTTCTCCCTGATGACAAAGAAGGGCAACAAGCAACAGGTAGAGAACTAGTATCCACATCCTCGACATGCTTGCATTCCACTAACAACGTCTAGACGCGCACTATCGATCTCCCGTCGGACTCAACCTTTGCCATTGCCATGCGCAGCCAGCAACAAGCCGACCGCGAAGAGCAACAACGCATCAAGAACCTCGTCCTGAACTACGAGGCGTCGACTGAACCCGAGCCCACCGAGAGTGAGCAATACCCCCTGGTGAACCGAAGGAACTTTCAACTGAGACAATCCCAAACAGCCCCCCAGGAGAAACGTGCCCCCACAAGCCAGCGCATGGACAAAGCCGGTGTCAACCGGTCTGCTTTCCGTTCCCGCAAGCTCCAGCTCAGCGACGTCAACTGGTAATGACTGCTGGCACCGTATGGACCGAGGTCCATGTCTTCACTTAACACAGTCAACGCCTTTTCTCCCAAATGGAAGGTTGCCTTGCTACAGATGGATCAATTCATCGAAATCTGGCCCCGTGTGAACTCTTGGCTCAACCCAATGAGCTCAGTGTGGCATACGTCGCGTCTAACACGAGTATGTAAAGCCGTATGAGTATGAGCAGGACTTTGTTCGCCATGGACTCTGCGACTTTACTTTGTCGCAGATTGCCATTGGAGGGATACACTCTTGCTGCTGCCCGGGATCTTTCTTTACCACTTACCCCCCATCCCTACTGGCAAGTTCCTGAGCTGGACGATGCTCGATACACCTTGTCCTCGCATACAGAATCCTGATATGGTCGCCGACCATCGCACCGAGGCACGTCGACATTGCTTCCCTCGGGGACGGAGATCGCAGGTGGTTTTGGGGGCGGAGAATTTAAATCGCGCGGTGGAAGGGGAATATTACCAACAAATAGCATAGTCCTCTCTAGCCATAATCTTCTATCGTCTAGCGGCAGGGGGTGATGCTTGAATGTGACTGGATATCTTTGGACTCGATAATGGCGTAAATTTCGACAAGTAGATCTAGCAGTGTTCACGATGTAGCAAAACAAGTAAGTGTCACTGCAACATAATCTAAGCCACGAAAAGATCAACACGAAGAGAGGGGCATCGCGCTAATCCCTGCTCACTGACAGCTGGCTCTAATCATTTGATAAGTACCATATGCTTACTCCGAACGTATGATCTGAAGGCTCAATTCTGTAGCTTCCAGCTCATCCATTACCTTGATCCGCACCATGCCCTCACCCACTGAAAACCGCGTCGCCATAGTCGTGGGTGCCACCGTCAGTACACCATAAACCAATAACACACTACCACCACGCCCTAAAACCCAATCTCTAGTCCGGCATAGGAACCCACATAACCAAAGACCTCATCTCAAAAGGCTGGAAAGTCGCCTGCCTAGGCCGCCGCCACTCAGCCGGCGCAGCCCTCCTACAATCCCTCCCAAAAGAACGCGCCCTCTTCATCTCCGCCGACATCTCCAACTACTCAGACTATGCGCACGCATTCCGCAAAGTCCACGAAACCTGGGGCCGGATCGATGCGCTATGCGCCAACGCCGGCATAGTCGATACATCCTCAATCTACATCTACAACTCTCGAGACAACAACATCGACAACATCCCGCCAGAGCCAGACCTGTCCCTCGTAGACATCAACTACAAAGGTGTTGTATATGGCGTTCAATTGGCTATCCATTTTATGCGCCAGAATCCGCGGCCTGGAGGTCGGATTGTCGTGACGGGGAGTATTGGGGGTGTTTTTCCTCACGAGACGTATCCTGTTTATTGTGGGTCTAAGGCTGCAGTTAATTGTTTTGTACGGGGTGTTGCGCCGTTATTGAAGGTGAAGGAGGGGATATTGGTTAATTGTGTTATGCCTGGGATTGTGGATACGCCGATTGTGCCGAGTGAGATGATTGATGCTGTTACTCCGGAGTGGTAAGTTCTTTTCTTTTGTGTTCCTGTGGTCTTTGTAGATTATTGTGAACGGTTCTATTGAGATATTGAGAGCTGAACTAAGGCTAGTTCTAGTCTCACCCCGGTACAGACCATCCTCAATGGCTACGAGACCTTCCTGGAAGACGCCACGGGCATGGCGGGTGAGCTGTTGGAATGCTCTGCCGATAAACTGATCTACTATCCAATGCCCGAACTAGGAAATGGACACATCACTAAGCGGGCTGTTACGGTCTGGGAGCCGCTGTTTCGCATGATGCACGGTGAAGATTCTGGTCTGCCGGATGCTCTTCTGTGAGAATGGAAATATTCGAGATAGATGAGTGTTGCTCTGACGAGCAGCGCTGTGAGGAAGGAGGAATAGAGCCGGTACCACTATCGTCGTGAACAGGAGGCTAGAATGTTAGAAGAAAGTGGAGTTTATCAAGGCTATACTCGTCCTCCAGAGGTTGGATTTAAACATTTAGGGTTATCGGATCACCCAACTTGTTTGTTTGTAGTGTCTACTTATCTTAATTCATACCATCAACGATGGATTCAGGGTGCATTCAAGTAGGAGAGGGACGGGTTAACATTAACGTGAAGGGGATTATTTGCCTTGGATGAAGGTCGAGGTTGGTCTTTCCAATATTTTATGATCGGCATAGGTCAAGGTTGTCACGGGGGGTGTTTGACATGTTTACATGACTCCCAACTCCAAGTAGCTTGGCTACTCCTAGCTACTTCTCTTCAGTAGCCAAGCTACTTCTCTTCTTCTCGTCACTCCGTAAATATCAATAGCCTCCTTCTCTCTATAAAAGTATCCCAGCGATCCAGTATGCGACGAGTCTGGCCGAAACTCCCCCGCTCAATAATCCAGCATTGTCGTTTCAATCCCTCTCGAACATTATCCAACATGGGTAGCAAAAACAGTGCACCTCCCCATCCCCAACCCAACAATTTCTCTCCAGGGACAGCCTCGCAAGAATCAACGCCATGTCAGTAGCTATCTAGCCCTACAGGTGCCAAAAACTTAACGCGTCGCTTCACAATTGTAGCCTTCGAACCGCATACATACACCGCGGGAAAATGGCTAACCAAGACGGCCTCCAGCGCAGCTCACGCGACATTAACTTCAACTTCACTGCGCTCTGCGAACGGGCTATCTACGCATGCCAAGGCGCAACCCGGATAATAAAAAGCGAGAAGCGCGAAGGCGGCTTCAACCGAGTCTTCCTCTTAACAATGGACAACGGACCCTGCATTGTCGCAAGGATACCTACCCGCATTGCCGGGCCAGCAAGGTTAACGACTAACTCGGAAGTCGCAACGATGACTTACTGTAAGGCTGGGCTGTATACCTGTGTCCAGGTTTTGGGGGATATGGCTGACATGAGCGCATATTCATGTCTCGTATAGTAAAGGCGAAGCTCTCGCTTCCGATACCGAGGGTTCTCGACTGGAGCGATGACCCTGCCAATCCGACAGGGACGGAATATATTATCCAGGAGCATGTTGAGGGTGTTCAGTTACATCAAGTTTGGCGCCAGATGAACGCGGAACAACATATGCTGTGCACGAAGGCGCTTTCATTAACGTTGAAAAAGATGGCTGCGCTGGATTTCCCGGCGTACGGGAGTTTGTATTTTGAAGATGCACCTCTAGACTCGGGGTCAAGTATTCCGTTCGAGGAAGGCTTCTGCGTGGGACCACATTGCAGTCCGGTTTACTGGAACACAAACCCCGGGGAACATGGACTGTACGGTGGACCAAGTCTCAATTGCGGACCCTGGCGAGACCTCACGAATTATGCCCGAGGTTTGATAGATACCGGATATTCTCGTCTCCCCCAAGGCAAAGAAGCCAGCAACAGTCGCGACGCTCTACCCCATCAAGGCTCAATCCAAGAGCACATTCGTCTACTAAAAATCGGCGAACAGACAATCCAAAAGCTGATCGAAGACAAACGCATCCGGGAAGCAGCAGCTCCAGCTCTCCTCCACGCCGACTTCAACAAACAGAATATCTACGTCTCACCCACAGACCCGACAATCATAACCGGCCTAATAGACTGGCAATCAACAAGCATCGAGCCGGCATTCATCTACGCCAACGAATCCCCCGACTTTGCTACCCTCCCGATCCTCCCAGACGAAGATATATCCGAATCCGATGAAACCGAACAAGAAAAAGAGCAAAAGCACCGCGACCTAAACGACGCCTCCATCTGCCAACAAACCTACAACGTCGTAATGACAGCCCTCGTCCCCAAAACCAGACCCGCAAGACTCCTAGACCCAACCCTCTTCCGACTCTTCCACTACACGCACACATCTTGGCGAGACTCCGCCGCTGCCGTGCGCCAGGAACTCATTGAGCTGTCAGCGCGATGGAACGAACTAGGTCTAGAAGGATCATGTCCCTATTGTCCCACGGATGCAGAATTGGAGGCCCATGCTCGAGACTACGAGGACTTCGAGGCTGTGCAATCACTTAAGTGGTGGCTTAAAGAGAACCTCGATACGAACTCTGACGGGTGGGTTCCGAGTGAGCGCTGGGACGTTGTGCTGGGCGTTTATCGCGCAGCGTATGCTGAGTGGATGGAGACTGCTAGAGAAGCTGAGGGTCGGGGGGAGGATATGACTGTTTCCAGGGCGGAGATAATGTGGCCTTTTGACGCGAGGTAGGGACTGGGAATACTAGATAGTGTAAGATAGTCTTCACCTGGATAATCTACTACAAAGTTGTACACAACATGCGATGTAAATGCCGTTGACTGATGTATAAACTTCCTGCTCAGGTCTAGTGGATATCAGACCCACAGTTGAATATGGATCAGGAGGAAGATGATGAACTGCTGGATTTATGGTAGCTCGCCTAATGTTCTGGAAATCAGATCATCAATGTTTCTTATATTAGGTAGTTTATAGTATTCTAAGGAGAATTAGCACAGTGGCTTTTGTTTCCCACCTAGGCATACTATCAGCAGGTCTTTATCTGCACAGTAACGATGCAAGTCTATTCGATTTCCCCTCTTTTCTTTTATTTGTCAAGGACAAGAGCGTGAAGCATATCAGTACACTAAGTTACACATCGACAGAGAAGAGATATCAGAAAGAATCGAGAGGAGCGCAGATCGGGGAATGGATATGCTGAAAGATTCACGGAGGGGAAAATGCACCGGCAAAAAAGGGAGATGGAGAGATGGCAGAAAGGTCTATATAATACACAACTCCAATCCCAGTCCCTGATATGCATTACAGAAAAGAGATCAAGCAGTAGACTGGTCTCTGAGGAAGGGTGGCGTCAAACAGAATGCAGAATCTAACTTAAGCCTTGCTAGCCTGGTTCTTCTCCTCGGTGTCGTGTGCAGCCTTGGGAATGAGGGAGTCGCCCTCAACGTTGTCGCCAAGAGCAATGGCGTCGGCCTTCGCCTGAGCGTTGACTTCCTTGGCACGGGCCTGCTTTTCAGTCGGCTCTGAGGACGCATCCATCACGGTGGCAGGGGGAGGAACTTCCGCTTCGGGGGAAGCGGGGGCATCGGACTGGGGAGCATCGGACTGGGGCTCATCGTCGTCTTCGAGCTCGGCGCCGTAGATATCAGGGTGTTGGCGGAAGCAATCTTGCATGTTCCTGTCGAAATCATTAGCACGCGACCTTCCCGAATCGAAACAACAGTAAAACATACTTGAACTTGTCAATGCAGTCAATGCCCTTGGGCTCTTCCTCGGAGTAGACGAAGCAGCTGAACGCAGCCTTAAAGTCCTCTCCGCACGGCCCGTGGGCCATGCCCCCAAGACACGGGCAGTCCCAGTTGATTTCGCCAGTCTCCGGGTTGAACGCAGCCTCCTGGCCCGCCTCCTCCTGAAGCTCCTCGGGGTTCAATCCACCTTCGAGAGCAGCGGACTCGGGCTTCTGGGTCTGCGCGGCAGCCCGTTCTTGCCGAATCTTGGGAGTAATGTCATCGAGGGTCTTGGTGTCGGCATCATCGCCATTTTGTTTCCGGATTGTAGAAAGAACGGAGACTATCGCAAACCAAAAGACAGAGTTAGCAACCATGTGTTTTCTAATCTCAATGGCCTAGTGACGAAATCCGTCGCAGCTTGCGAACCTCGGGAATGAGGAACAAGGGCCACTCCAATTCCACGCAACACTTACACTTCGGCTCCTCGGAGAAAACACTGCTCGTGTTGTAGTAGTAGACAGCACCACCAGCCAAACCCAACCGGAGGAGCGTGTTCTTCCAACTCCTCGACTTGGACGGACCGCTGCTTATCAATCGTCTGTTCGCTGGTGTACGGGCTGCGACGGCGGGGGCGCGGGCGAGCGCTCGAGCGGCGGGACGGAACATTGTGAGAAGTGAAATCAATCGAATGGACCGAGAGAGTTCCTCCGAGAAGGGATTTGAAGGGAGGTAGAATCGAGACGCCGCGGGATATGGAGGAAGTTGGAAAGCGAAGTGGATTTTGGCCTGAGGTTGTTCTGCCCGCGCCAGCCAGTCACGTTGCAGCTTTGGGGTCAAGATAATTATATCGTCACCACACGACTCTTGGACTTATGTTGGTCTTAAATTGATCTCTTGTTGGTTTGTTGAACTTCCTTTGAATTAGAGAATTTGGTTTAGACTGCATACAGCTGCAATGGAGTGGGATCCTAGTCGGTTCTTCCGTTCTTCGGGGAGTCCTTCGCCTTACGCTCTGCTTGTCCTCAACCAGCCAATCAATGAGAAAGCATTTGGGGGTTTGAGCAAATATGGTAATTATATATGAAACATACACGAGCTGTATATGTTAACGAGATATGCTAACATTCACCTATGCAGCATCATTCATTCTGTGCGCTGATGGCGGTGCCAATCGGCTTTTTGATATGACGAAAGCCATTGAAAACGGACCTCAAGTAAGGGATATCTATGGACTTCTATTTGCATGCAGTTTGGTGGGAATTAAAAGCCCAGCTTCTATACCGCAATACAAACATCAAGTCCAGATATCAAAGCTGACCAGACATACCTTAGATTCCTGACGCCATAATCGGCGACCTGGACTCTATTCGTCCAGCAGTACAAGAACACTATGAGAAACTCGGTGTATCTGTGATAAAAGATCCAGACCAATACACAACAGATTTCACCAAATGTCTAAACTATCTCAATGCGCGCGCCGCAGAGATCATAGCCTCTCCACGAAAAGATGCAAAGATATCAGCCAAACCCAGCACCAACGGCGCAACTGAATGCAAATCACCACCTGATGAACCACCTCTCGAGATTGTGATCCTCGGCGGTCTAGGCGGCCGCGTAGACCAAGCCTTCTCCCAAGTCCACCATCTGTACATGATGACGCAGACGCAGCGCTCAATTCGTGAAAACGGAGCCGAATCCGCAAAAGCAGACTCCCGGAAAGGCGGCGGTGGTAATCTCTACCTCGTATCCGAGGAGAGCATTACATTCATCATCCAGACGGGAAAGAATACTATTCACACGCCGGCAACAAGACGCGCGGACATGGTGGCATGTGAGAAGCGCACACCGAGGAAGCGTAGAAGTGGTACAGGGGAAGGAATGGAGTCAGGGGAGGAGGAAAAGCAAGAAAAAGAACAAGAACAAGAATCGGAATCGGAATACTTCTTCGAAGAGAATATCGGGATCATCCCTCTCTCGGCACCTGCTAAGATTACGACTCATGGCTTTGAATGGGATGTGGAGGATTGGCTTACCGAGATTGGAGGGCAGTTGTCTACGAGCAACCATATTCGGGCGGATAAGGTGGAGGTTGAGACCTCTGTGCCGGTTTTGTTTACGGTGGAATTGGCGGAAAGGTTGAAGAGGTGAATGAGCTTGGGAACAGTGGCTGGCTGGTCCAATTTTTGACATCTTATACCCCCTTGGACTCTTTGATTCTCTTCCTCATCATCACTTGATTCCCTTCCTCCTAAGGTCACCTCCGACACCTGTTATAGTCCGACCTAGCTGGCGTAACCTACATTGAACTGCTATGAAGTCCTATAGGCTATGCTCAACATACCAGACCCAAACAGCCATGGCCACCTAAGCCTACGTATATACTCCCTGCGGTTGCCGTTACAGATTCGAGAAGAACTGATTGATCATTGAAAGCGAAACAGAGGAGAAAACTCCCCAAAACATAATCAGAACATAAACCAGCCTGAGAACCCCCAAAGCGCCTTCTCTGGCTAGAACGAGAGACCAAGAAAGACAGGGGAAAAAGAAAGTCAAGAAAAAGATCCCAATATCGCGTATCCTAGAGTGACTAAACTCAGACCCATAAACCAACCATAAAACATCCAAAAAAAAAACCAATACTATCAAGATGAAAGGAATAACAAATCAACTAAAACGACCCAATTCCTCGCCACATCATCTGTACAGCCCGACAACGGTCCCATTTAGCTCTTCACGAGCGGTGCAGAATAGCCTCGTACAAAGCACCAACACCACCAATAGCAGTTCCAGTCAGAAGACCAGAAGCACCACCAGGGACGGAATCAACGACCTTGCGAATCGCAAACGCGCTATAGACCCCAAAGAAATTGAAATCATTGACATAAACAAAGTGCACCAGCAAAGCCTTGACAACATTGAACGTCAACGGATCAAACTGCGCAAGACTCGGCGCCGACCGGGTCCGACGCGCACCAGAAGAAGCCTGCCAGCTCAAATTGATAAAGTAAGCCGAAACCAACGGCAAAAACAGACAAGTCAAGAACCACAGCGAAAACGGCGCCCAGAAGGCCCCCTCCAGCACCGCAAACAGATCAGGAACCTTGATCGGAATCGCGGGAATCTGCGCAGCCTGCACAGGCGGCGTGGTAGTGAGGTAGCGAATTGGGACTAGCTCTTTAGCCAGACTACCGCTTTCAAAGAGGAGCACGAGGATCTCGACGGCTTTCAGGCTGCTTAGGGTTGCGCGCAGGGAATGCGCCCGCTCGACTAAGCCAGATGCGGACCAGACATGGTCGAGGGTCTCGCGCAGCTTGACGGTCTGCGCATCGATTGCCTCGGTGATGATTGCCGGCGAGGCGGGGAGCAATGGCTCCGGGTCCACGATGGCGGTGATGGTTTGGCGGGGTGTTTGGCGCGCGGACTGGCGGGTGCTCGTGCGCGACGCGGCGGGAGTTGGGCTGACGACGGCCGGGCTGGGTTCGGCTTCTTCGACCTCCTCGCTGGGCGGGGATTAGTATATGCGCTTGAACGAGAATACTGGCAAGCGCATGGCGCCGCTGGAGACGGTGCGCTCTTACCTAGATTCTTCCTGCTTGACTTCCTCCAGCTTCTTTGCGGAGCGACGGGCCGGAGTGCGCGCGGTTTCGCGCTTCATGGGCGATCCTCTGCGAGGTGGCGAGGCGAGGCGCGCATAGTATTCAGAGAGGCTTTTGAGGCCAGAAAAGATGGAGTGATTCTCGCGCAGGTGTTTGTCCAGCAGGATCACCAGATCGGTTTTGTTGTAGTCATTGTAGCTATAGAGGGTTTCAATGGGGGTCTGGTTGGATGCGACGGGCACTTTCGGCACTTACTCTGGCAGATCGGTTTCTTCTGCTAAGTCGGCCAGCTCGGGCTTCTTCAACGACTTGAGATAAGGAAGCGACATAATGTATCCGATATCGAAGAAAAATTGGACCAATGTCAAATAGAGATACTTGTTAGAGGGGAAGGGAAAGGAAGATGCAAGGGGAGGGGCCGGTAATTGTTTACATCCGGCGATCGCCAAAACAAAACACGGTTTAGCGCGTCCACTCCCTTTGTTTCCGTTCTTTGACGTGGGAGTAAGTACAGTATATATATATGTAGATGTAGTCTTTGGGCTTCTATCACGGTCTTTTTATAGAACTTCTTTGAGTTGATCTTGTAGTGTTAATTAATTTGGTTGTTCATACTTTATAGTCTTCCAAGGTTATAGTCTACTCTGTTGCTCTACCCGAATACACTTACTACGACGTCATTGACACATTGAAGACCTTCAGCATGCGAAAAATAGACAATATGTAAAAAAGAGTTGAAAATCCTATGGTACAAAGGCCGTAGCCAGTCTAACACATGTAGTCTATCACAAGTAGCGTACACAAGTATACAAAGTGCTCAAAGCACCCAGGGTCATAAAAATCCCAGTTCGGGACAAAGAATCCAACGCCTCCCCATTGCCCAACAAACGAAACAAAGTAAATGAAAAAGGGCAATCCTTGGAAATGCATGCAGTAAGATGAATGTCAGATCAACGAGAAAGTCTTACAAAGACCGCTCATCCAACTGATAGGCTTCGAATTGTTTGAGCAGGTACTGGTACATAACCAGCATGGTCCCGCTCTGAATGCTGGTCCAGACACCGCGTGGGCCCACGCCCCGGAACCACCCCGCGATTCCTTCTGTCCGGTAGATCATCTTCAACCCGGTGAACACAGAGGAGGTGTCGAGTCGGGGCGTACCGGGTGGTGGGATAGTGGTATTTGCGCCTGATGTGGAGATTGGTCGCGAGTGAGGTCGTGAGGGGTGGGAATGTGATGATGCGGATGCATGTGGTCGAGGGCTTTCTTTGGGTATATGTTCAACGGCGTGTTTTGCGCCTGAAGAACCAGGTAGTGTCTCTGTCGGGTTCTGCTGAGTCTGAATGCGCGTCTTGACCACATCCATGGGACAAGTGATCACACCAGCCATACCGCCGGCGGTGGCGGCTGTCAGAATCTCCAAGCCCAGTCCAATGTCTCGTTTCCCAACCCAGTGTTTAGCCAGGGATTGTTCTTTCTCGTAGAATGCGAATTGCAGCGCTGAAAAGGGGAGGTCGCGGAAGATCGTAGCCTTGTAGCCGTGGAATAATGCTGAAAATCCTTCCTGGCGAACAATTTGGCGGAAGCCATCTCTCATATTGCGGTAGTTGTAACCTGAGTCAAAGTGCGGGTTGTTGTGTCGGCCCTGCAACTGGAGTCTGGTTTTCAGCACCTCGGATGGCACATAGACGACTGATGCAGCCAAGTCCGCAAAGAAGCCACCAGATAGATAGGCGATGCTGGGGTTGATGCCGGAGTCGATCATCAATCGCTTAGTGTACTCATACACGCCGAAGAAAGTCACAGTGCCGGGAAACGAGCCGAGCAGGGCGGGCGTCACTCCTCCATACAATCCACGACATAATCCCTCTTGGCGATAAATAGTTGCGTAGGACTGCCCCATAGAAGTGTATTTTGGCGGAAAAGTCGGGTCGCCTTGTTGTCGGGTCTTGACGGTGTCTAACGAGTGCATTAACATGTCACCGCATGTTCCACCAATACCTCCAGCCAACATCGCCTAGTTCAATATTAGATCAGTCAAATGCAAAGTTATGGTCTCGCGAGAGACACTCGTACGTGTAGATATGGCGGCCGAGGTTCCTCCTCCTCCGCCGGCGCGAATTCGCCAACATGAACCGGGGAACTTGAGTCATGAATTCCACCCATTCGATCCGGCTGAGACCATGTCGAGTTATGCGAGTCCCCGCAGGTGAGGGTGTTGAGTCCGAAGTCGCTGTCGAGAACAGGCCGAACACCCGCGAGGTCAGGCTCATGGCAGTATTATGCTGAACTGCGACGCCCGAGTGATTCTGGCCGGGACCAGGGTGGGGATTTGGGGGGGTGCTGAAGGATTGAATGGGAGATGAGCACCCCTGGGAGGTAAGGGTGATTAGAAAAGAGTGACGAGGACACAAGCAATGATCGATTAGTATTGTTTGTAAGATGGATGATTGTTCCACCAGCCAAAATTCTGATCGGCTTCTTTTCGTTGCCAAGCCCGACTTGTCGCCTCAGGCTTAAATCACGGGATTCGCGTCATTGCATTGATGGGGATTTTTGATATCCTTGACAGGATCCTATGGGATAGATAATGAATACGTAGGTGTAAACAGAGGCCCTCTGATATGACATATGCCACGGCGCATTCACTACAAATGATCGAGTCTTGCGCAATCCGCTTCTTGTCCTTGATCTCTACCTCCAAGGTTATTAGTTGCCACACGAACATTCATCCATCTCAAGATGTTACATTATACTCAGACTACCTAGAGATACCTACTCGATGAAGATGCAAATTTCACAATTGCCAGCATAAATATCACTGCATAATGGTAATAATGAAATGAATCGGAAACAAGGTATGTGGACGAGAGAAAAGCAAATACAAAGACAATGCATCGCAAGCTCTAGAATAATAAACACAAGTCGTTGCGTATAGCATCATCATGGCGGGATTCCTCCACCTCCGCCTCTTTTTCTACAGTTGGGACCTAGGGCGCCCCATACTTCGACATTCTCCATGTTCTTCGCTTGGGCGGGAACTCTCCAATGAGAAAGATAAATCTGTGGTTTCATGCCTCGCACCAACTACCTTTGTTTCAACAAGACTGCAAGCCAAAAGCTAACGATCCTCTGTCAAAGCTTCAGCTTGCAAAGTAAGGTATTTGGCACATGGCCCTAAGGACATTTACTGCGGCTTCTTAGCAGCAGTAGGGCCAGAGATGTAGCGGCCAACATCGGTGATCTCGTATCCCTGACGCACGATTCCCTTGATGGTCTCCCAGCCCTGGCGAACCTGAGGGGGAGTGCTCTGGTGGGAGATAGAGGCGTCGGCGCGAGCAGTGAGCTGACGGACAGCCTGCTGGACGAAGGAGCTCTGGGCGTAGCGGGCACGGAAGAAAGACAGGTAGACAATCAGGAGGACCCAGCTACCCTTGGAGAAGGTGATAGCGGACAGAACCAGGCGGAACAGCAGGGCGATCTCGAGGGTGGCCACGACACCCATGCTGGCATCGTAGTACTGCTTGATAAAGCGTCCAATGGTCTCGGCGAGGGGAGACTGCTTGGCGGCGGGCTTCGAGCTAGGGGAGGTGGGAGAGGCAGGGGCCTGCGCAGGGGGCTGCAAGGTGGGGATCAGGTACATGCGGGTGTAGGTTGCGACGTGGAAGACCGAGTAGACGCTGAAAGGCAGGAGAGCCAGAATGAGCTGGCGCGAGTACAGCCAGACCAGAGCCATTCCTAGGATATGTGTCAGCTTTGAAATTTGGGCCATCGCATCACCCACCACTTACCAAGGTATTGCACATTCTCATCGGAGATGAGCTTCATCACAATTGCCAGGGGGCTGCCCTGGACACCCCGGGCAAAGTGGCCCTTGTACACGACGATTCCATAAGTCACAGCGGCCGAGATGAACGTCAGGCGGTAGGCGATTTGTGCCGAAGAGGAGTAGTAGTTGAGGAAGATGCAGGAGAGGGTGTAACGGAAGACCGAGAGCAATAGTGTCACATGTCTAGATATTGTTAGTGGACTCCGAATTCGGAGATTTCGTCGGTGTGCGCTTGAGCAGATGGACCTACCCGACAAACCAAGCAAACCTGTAACATGGCCTTTGATTAGTACAGATGAACAAAGCATTGAAATATCACTGAACAATGTCCAGCATGGGAAACGCACTGCAGGGTCTGCGCGAGAAGCTTGAGCCTCTCGACCAAAGGCAAGGTCGCGGGAGGAGGAGCCATGGTAAGATTACCGCCGAAAACCGAGTAAATAGAGAGAATGGATGATAGAGTCGAGGGTTACGAGTCAGCGAGATGGAGAAGAAGAAAGTAGCAGAAAATGTGAAAAGCGACAGATAAGAAGGTGGCTGGGAAGAGAGCGGGGAGACTCAAGTTAACACGCACACTGAGCTACTCTCCGCCTTCTGCCGCGGTGACGTCGAGTATTTGCGATGATGCAATTTTACTTGTTCTGGATTTATAGAGCTTCTATGTACTTGGATTTTTATATATAACTTTGGTTTTCCCTTCCCAATTGATTCATTACTAGACAGTGATTCCTTGAATATTCTGTTTGTTCCAACTTCGACACTGTCGAGTCGGTGTGACTTGAGCCGAGGAGATCCATTTTCGGCACTAAAGTTCGGCCATTTGCATATCCTCGCAGCTTCTCCAATATAATTCACTGGCATTTTGGCATTTTGGCATTTTGGCACTTGGCATCAATCAGTACAGCTACTCACCAAGCAAATCTATGCGAGAAGACCGAACGGTTTCATGGAAGTACCGATACAGACCGAGGAGTCGAAAGGCCTATGTACTAGTGCTTGTTCAACGCGGTCAAGCGAATCCTTAATGAATGCCCAATGGGCTGACACGTATTATACAAGCAAATGGAGTAGATCACTTCCTAAGTTCGATTAGTTTAAAGTGACCTCTAATTTCTCATAGTCTCTACTCCAATCCTATCTTTAGATCGATCTGAGCCAAGAGATCCTGGATCTAGGGAGTACAGCCGTTTTGGCAGGGGTACGTTATATGTCAACTTCTATCTTCTACTATTCTTGAGCCCAGACCCTAAGCAACATGAATACGTGATGAAAGAATAATATATACGAGTTGGCACTACCACGCAACTAATGAACCGATGGTAAACGATGCTAACCCACCACAGACCCCAGCTGCTATCCTCAAACACGAGATCAACCCCAGTCTCGAAGCGTCTTTCAGCTCTACTAGCTAAGCAGTAACCCATGTCCTACGAAGCTATTCACATCCAACATCGACCGATACCTAAATTTAACCACAGGGCCTCAGCCTCACTAACGCCTTGGCTTTCTGATGTGCAACATAGTATGCACCAACTCTGCTAGGAACAAAACAGTTGAATGAAGAGAAATGATCGATCTTAATACGGGAGATCTGCATTTATGAACGCTAATCTCCGAAGACCCTGCTATTTTTAGGGCATGTTGCGCCCTGACAGGCAAATCTTCAGGAACACGAGCGCCAAGCTTAAGCGATGTTCGAATGAAGCTTAACAACATCGGTCAATTCAACAACACGACGTCTCTCTGTGGGGATGATACGAGTCTGCCCGTTGAAAATAGATACCTTACTTCACTCTACGCAGCTTCAACATTGTATACGGACATCGTGGGCACAACCTGCGAATACGAATCGATCCCTTCGCACTTCGCACGGCTCTATACGAGCGTCGTGGGGTCCGCCTCAAGAATGAACAAGATAGGAGTTCGGTTTGTCAAGGAATGAAGAGTCCAGGGATATAAAATGTGCCATGCTTCCCATCAATATCTTGTATCCATCAGCTCAGAACATCGCAAAACATCGACTACTCTGCAAACTACATCAATCCCAAACTTGACTCCAAGTATATACTCAATCCAACCAAAATGTTGTTCGCTCCCATCCTGGCTCTCGCCTTCGCGGCCATTACCCCCATCGTCAACGCATACCCCATCACCGGCAGCGTCGTCAACTGCCGCACCGGCCCCGGAACCTCTCACTCCGTAGTCAAGAGCTACAAGAAGGGAGCCAACGTCGGAATCACCTGCCAAACCTCCGGCACCAGCGTCAATGGCAACAACATCTGGGACAAGACCTCCGACGGCTGCTACATTGCCGATTATTACATCCGCACCGGCAGCAACAACTACGTGACCAAAAAATGCGGCGGCAGCAGCGGCGGCAGCAAGGGTAACCTGCCCGGTCTTGGAGCTACGCAGTCAAAGCACGCAAAGGCTATTATCAAGGAGGCCAAGAAGGAAGGTCTGGGTCGTCAGGGTTGTCTTGCTGGTATTGCGACTGCACTTGTTGAGGTAAGCTCTAACAAACATTCAATTCCAAACATGGTCCAGAACACAGCTGACAGAATTTCAAGTCCAATATCTATATGTACGCCAACAAGAAAGTCCCTGCCTCCTTGAAGTACCCGCATGACAAGGTCGGCTCGGACTACGACAGCGTTGGCATCTTCCAGCAGCGCGCTATCTACTATCCCAACATCGCTGCCGACATGGATGCTGCCAAGTCTGCTGCGCAGTTCTTCAAGAAGATGAAGAATGTTAAGGGATGGAAATCTATGGAGGTTGGCAAGCTTTGCCAGAAGGTGCAGGTTTCTGCTTATCCCAGTCGGTATACTGAGCGTGTCGCTGAAGCTAAGAAGATCTGTGCTGCTGGTGGCTTGTAAATGGGAATTTATTGGGTTGTTGTGGCCTAGACGTTGTGGATATTTTTGGACTTCTCGTGGAATGTGGAGAATGTGTCTGTGACTTAGCTTTTTTTTTGTTGTTGTTGTTTTGGTGCCAGAATATACAGAAGATTGTTTGTTTCCGTTATAGCCTTTCTTGAAGATACGAAATAGAACAGGGGCTTATATGTACTTCCTTGGTCAGATTGGGCGAGTCAGGTACCATTAAATAAAGGACAGAGCCTTGTGCCTGTCTATCCTTCTACCCAGCCGAGTAGCCCTGGAGAGCTCATTTCCTGCAATCAGTATCAAGTCATTATGCTTCGCTCGCACATGCTTTCCAGGCTTCTCGATGAGCATCCCACAAAAAGATATTTCCTACATTTGTATATAATCGCTGAAAGAGATGGTCAAAGGGAAGATCACATCCAGCTCCACGCGAGGACAACCTCCTTCATTTTGCTGAGACCATGAGCCCAGAGTCGACATGAGAAACGACGCTATCGCAGATATTACAGCTGCTATGCATAGGTAACCGATGTGTTCGGGTGCTGCAAGTGGGACTTGTATCTTGCATTCTTGCCTTTGCTTGCAGTTCTCTGTGCATCTAAATGAGGACACAGTTCTCGCGGTGCTCAACCTCCTGCTTTGCCTCGCAAGATATTATCATATTGCTGTTCCACGCTGATAGTGGAGGTGACGTCAAGGAGTCAGAGCTTAACAGCATCTGTCCACGGGTTCTTTTTCCCATAAACATATTGTTGGCCTCGACCAGAGTCGATTGATCGCCACAAATTCCATTGAGAAGTGCTTCATTCGAATTTCCTCATCTGTCTAGAACCATGATAAACAGCATAATTAACCCGAAAACGAAATCCGAATTTTCATTAAACCCATAAACGTCCTACATAAAGTTTCCCCAGAAAACTATTCCTTCACATGTCTACCTCGGCGGTCCACTTTATGAGGCTGCATACTAGCGCAAATCCAACCAGGGCTCCCCCACACCTCCAAAGATTTGTGGCTGCCACGCATCATCTCCAACCCACGAACTCTGTCTTCCCCGGATTATACCATATACGACCTCGGGATGATAGGTATACGCAAAAAGAATTATCCATCATCCCCGCCAAAAGCACGTGCCAATATGTAGACATCCTCTCGGCTCAGACAAGACGCTTTCCCAGGAAACAGACAGAGCTAGTGCTCAATCCGCAGTCCAGCCCTGTCCGTAGACTACATACCCTTCCAAAAGAGATCACCGGAAGTGGCAGTCGGGGGCCCATGATGGTCGATCACCCCGCCTCCGGGAGTTATCGCGCGAACAGCATATCGCGCACGTGATATATGCACATCGTACAACAATATCGTACTCCATAGGATCCGGTAGATCAACTAGAACAAATGGCAGGTATGATTACCAGTGATCGTCGCAGGATTTTCCCAGCTTTGGGGATACATAACACGGTTCACCGTTCACCCGGGATCCGAAGTTTGGGATGCGGGGAGGGACGAGCCGTGGATCGCTTCTTCTTTCGCTGTTCGCTACCTTGTTTTGAAGGTCTGGAGCGAACCGATGAACTACATTGTGCATTCTACGTCACGTTAGGAACATGCGATGACCGAAAATCAAGATCAACTCACAATTGATTCCGAGGTTCGAGGACGGTTATTCGGTGCGAATGCATTCAACTGGTACGGGCGACGGTAGCCGCCACTCCGTGACTAAATTCTGATTGGTAAATTTGGGATACCGCTTTTTACTCCGCTTTTCAGATTAGTATACTGGAGGTGGCTAACCTTCCAGTCGGCCTCCCCCTCCTTCTTGATTCATCTATTGATTCCTATCGCAATGCCACCCGGTCGACCTTCGATTGACCTTGAGCCCCTATAAAGATGAGATTGTATCTATTTATCAAGGTGTCACAAATGACTTATTTACTATTGAAGTTGTTGTAGTAAGATTATAACGGATAGGATATACCCACTGCTAGGGATTATATAACGTGAGAGATCTATATCAAGGACTTATCTCTCACTTACCTTCTTCCTTCCTAGGGCTTCCTTCTCTGTCTTTACTATTCTCGTTTTAAGGCACTCTTATTTTAAGCACTGGTATCACCATAACACAAGGTGGCACTTCACTTAATACTATACTCTATAAGTATAAGTCCTGCGACACCCTATGATATATATATTTCTAGTATAACTATATATGAAACAATAAGAGAGACAATAAAGATGACAATGAAGATGACAATGAAGATGACAATGAAAGATAATAACGAGGAGGACGATAGGATAATAAATAAGGAGGATAAATGAGCTTTTATAGTGTAGTGACTCGTGAGGAGCTAGGTAGGTCTCCCCTACAGTGAGACTCCCACTGTCGGGCAAGGGAGGGCTCCCCGGGTCCCGCCCAGGCGCCTTTAGTTTCTTACGTTAGTATTCTCAGGATGTATAGATCTATAGAGATGTACTCCGATACCTCTCTGATTTTACTTCTTAGGTACAAGCTCCCCTCTTTTTCGGACCTTTAGTGCGATGCCATGCTAATGGTAAGTGCTGAATCGACCCGTATGTCTTAAGAGCATACCTACAGCCTTCGAGCGTTCCCCTCTTCAATACGTAGAGATCGAATGACTAGTAATAATAGAAGTTGCAGGATGACTGATTTTCTGCCGTGCAGAATTAACCAATCAGAATTTAGTCACGGAGTGGCGGCTACCGTCGCCCGT